>JAZHYW010034969.1:0-152683 GCA_037355805.1 Ixodes ricinus | reverse complement strand
ATTGAGTTGTTTAAGATTATTTATTTTTGTTACTACATATCTAATTCTGTGTCTGAAACGCACCGATCTCCTGTGTCTGTCGCAGCAGAAGGAATTAAAAACATGTAAATCAACAAAATTCCGCGGCCCGTAGTATATCCACTATAGACCTTTCCAACAATTGCCTTCTGTACGCTGCCATGCTTTTATTTGCATTCATTTCGATTTGAAATACTACCAGTCCCCAGAGGGTTTCTAGCAGGTAACGAAAAATAAAATACCAGAAAATTGCATGCATAATAATTTGGGGCCTTCAAAGTGGACAAATTCACGCAAATCCCGGTGGAACAGTGCCTAACAAAGACACAAAATCAGATTTAATATCTGTAACAAACATACAATTAAAAAATAAGAGGGTCTGGTTGTACACAGCAGAAAAAGGTAATCTTGCATCCACTCGTCCCTATGTAGCCAAGCATCTAGTTGTGCTAAAGGAGTGGGTTGTGGCGCTGCTACTGATGAAGTAATCAAAGTTCGTTCCATTATCTGATGACTTAGGAAGAAAAAGGGTACAGAAAACGAAGTAGTTTTGAAAGGGATGATTCGAGACAATGTTGTACCATGTAAAACGAAACATACCTATATTTATCTATTCGAAAGGCATTTTGAAGAGAAAAGTACAAGAATTTCAGCCTAAGCTGTTTAACTCTGCCAGCTAAGGTTAAAAGCCCCGCTCTTCTTTAAAAAAAGTTATGTTGGGGAGTAAATGCGCCGGTATATATTACACTTACGTTGTATTTTCTCAAGTTTAGATACACTGGCTTTTGCTGTAAGGAAACCAAAGAATATTATCGTACTCTAGAAAGGCCCAACTATATAGCTAGTGTAAGTCGCGAGTTTTGTGGCTGTGGTGGTTGGTTTAAGCGACATTCTTCGAGTACATGAGTCTTTTGAAGGCTTGTGGCGTTATATGGGCGACATGACAACGCCACCGTAAGTCTGAAGTAATTAGTAGACCCAAATGTTTCGACTGATTAACCAGTGAAAGTGTTAGTTCTGCCTGCTGCAGGCTGTGGAACGGCTTCCGAGAATACTGTATGTCTGTAGTGCGGTATATTGGACGCTGCGCATCCGTCCACAGCTCAGTGACTCGGCGTTTTTTTCCCTCATTGATAAGCGATGAAAATGGCTAAACTTCATTTTCAAATCAAGTCTGACCGTAGCCAACGCTATGTGGAGCGCAAGTTCGTCTGCTACTTTCGCAGGGGTTGTGGTGACGTCAAAACGCCGAGCTCCGATTGGCTCTGATTGAATGATGGGAGTAGACCCCAAAGCAAGCTGCCTTGAGGTCTACCCACTATCCTCTAATCAGATCCAATCAGGGCTTGGCGTCTTTCTGACGTCTCCACAACACCTGCAAAAGAAGCAAACGAACTTGCGACTTGCATACGTTCCGATGAAGCCAGTCAAGCGGCACAAAAACTGGATCGTTAAAACGCTCGTCTTCTTTTTTCTGCTAACGCGCAGAAACTCGAAAGACCACGAGGCATTCAGTGAGCTTGGTTGGTTTAACCTGGGATAGAAAACTTACAAAGAGAACGAGAGCCGTGACGTGTGTTTCGGCGCCTCGCCACAGTGGGGCGCCTGTCACGTGGCTCTCCTCTCATCCGTTGTCTGCCGCTCCACCTTTTCCATTTCGGCAGCCGCCTCTCGCGGTGATTTGCCAGGCTTTGTGAATATATAGGAGGCTATGTTTGGATATATCGGATGGTAAACGTTGGCTGCGTTAGGACTTGGAGCGAAACTGAGTATGAACCAAGTGCACTGTGTAAAGATTGTGTTCTTTACCTCGGTTTCCCCTTAAGCCAACGTTATTAGATTAACTCAGTTACGGAACTGTTCATAGACGCTGCATGCACGAACAGTACCCCCTCACTCACCACGACTCGCCCGGAGTCGCTCGACGCGCCGCCGGACGGCTGCTTTGGTAACTGAATCGGGATACGTTCGTTTCAACGTTACTAGAAACGTAAAAACCAACGGAAAAAAACTGTTTTTGTAGTAACTTTTATTGGAGATTAGTACAAAATGGGGGCGCGTGATGTTTTCTAAAATTTTTAGTTTTCAAGGTTTTGCAGCACAATTAATATTGTTTTTATACAACCATGCCTCAGCGGGGATTTCAGGTAGCGCGTCCCGACCTAGGCGCATTTTAACTTCGGGGGTATTTCGCGGCGCGTCCGCTGGGGAGACGGGGTGGCACCCCCGTAACCCGATTGAAGCCAAAAATAGATGTCACGTGCAGTTCCTCGAGTGACCGCTGCGGGAGAAATGGTGGCGTTGTGATCGCCATTTGGCGCTTCAGCTGTGCTCTTTGGAATGCACAGTTATAAAATAAAAATATAGATGGCGCTTCGAACGACTCCAGGCCAGAGCTCCAGGCTAGAGTGCCTTCATTCAAGCGCGCGCTTTGCTTGAGTGGTGACATCTCAGCCATTTTTACGCCCAAGCGTTTTTTTATGCATTTTGAAGTGCGCGCAATCCGGTGTCACTCAGCTCGAGCGCGTAGCTTTGGCTAATGCATAGACGCCATTTTAGCGCCCAGGTCACGCACCAAGTGCGCGAGAGCTGTCACGCGCTGACACATTCAGTGCATCAATGAATGTCTTCACCCTGAGACATACAGACATGAAGGCACCCTACTCCAGGCGGATTGAGGTGATTAGGGGGGTACCCCTCCGCGGGAGTTCCACAACTGAGGAAATCTAGTAACGTTGCCTTAAGCCTAGACGCAGCCGACGCAGCGAGCTGATGGGGCCAATCAGACAGCGTCGAGAGCGCACCACCATGGTTGTTCGTCATGTTTGCGTACCTGTTTTAACATCTCTGAACCAATCATAAACAACAACAAAAAAAGGCCAAGGGACTCGCACTTTTGACCCTGCTTGATTGATTTTATTAGCTGGTAGCGTCGGCTGCGTCTGGACATACGCTGAAACGAAGTATAGCCCGCTTTCTTAGACGGACACTCTAAAATATATTGTTACAGAAATGACCGTCAAGCGGAAGAGTTTGCTGAGGAAATGGATTATGCTTCTTACACGCGCGTGATTGTGTTTTCAAAATGTCATTGTGATATTTTTTACTTTCTTTTTTGTCTTTTACGTATTTAGTTTTGCAAGTCGCTGTGGCCGCCATGTTTTTTGTCGTATTTTACCAATCCTAACGCGCCCGAACTATTAATAATCAATTCTTTATCAAGAGAGTAACAAACGTAAGAAAAATTGTGAGCAGCAGCATGCAGAGGCTTGATTTTTGACATTTTGAGCAGAGCCTGCTCTTCTCGAAGTGTAGTGAAATACAAGTTGTAGAATGTTTCACTCCGAGAATGACAGAGAGAATGAAATAAGTGATAAACACACACAAGGCGACCCTGGAAACAAAATCGCACAAAGTGGGTAACGTCTGCAACAATACACAAGGAAACTAAGAAAAAATTAAAAAAAAATACATGGAAAATCCGGCTATGGCACACTCCAGGAAAAGCAAAAAATATAGTAAAAAGCGGCGTTCCCCCTATGGCTACAATGTCGAGTGTCTTTTGTTCGACCTAGCTGTAGTGAGAACGACCTGGACAGAATAGATAATCTCGTTTCCTCGTTTCACTAAGGCATTCTCAATGGTATCGAGAGCGTAGTCTGCACGCCACCCGTCGTTCGTGACCAAATAAGTGGCCTTAGAATAAACGAAACTCGAAAAAGTTTGAAACTTTTTATGGTGCAATTGCCTATCAAAAGCTGATGTTTTCTTCTGCGCTTTATGATCCCTCAAAAACATTTTCTTGCTTAGGTTTTTTTTTTCGTATTTAGAATAAGATAATCAGTTCTTGGTCATTTCAACAGTACTCCCTGATTTTAAATTAGCTTATATTCGTCTCGAAGTTTTGTTCATAAATCAAGCGAAAGAAAAAAAAAACGAATATACCTTGGTTTTTTATATGCGCTCTTTCGCTCGGCACACCAATATTTTTTGTTCGTCAGACACAGCGCTCCTTAGAAGCCAGCCAGGCGTGGTACATTCTGCCTCCTGGCTTCCTCAAGAATTTCGAATCTAATAAATTTCTCCGAGATTGTGTATATCGACCGCGACATTCAGGAACGTTGTAATATGTCGTTTGCTTTTGGGTTTATGTTGGGATACGCGATCGAAGAGGGACTTATAGCGATCTTGTAAACAAGAACATTCCTTGGGAGTTTTAACGGCGGATAAAGCAGTTCACTGATTTTATTATATTGGGAAAGTACACGTCCACTATTTAGTAGCTTTTATAAAGGATGCCAATAAAGGTAGAAAGTTTCGTGCTTGCGCGTGCGCGTTAGCGGACTGTATTTTCGTGATTTTGTCTTGTGCGTGTTCACGAGCAAGCAAGACCTGGTAAACAATTTTTGAAGCACTAGCATCTCCATGTACATGCGTGAATGCAGACCTTCCCTAGTGCATTCCTCTGTTCGTATGTCTGAACATGTTTTTGCACGTGCGGGCAGTCGCGGGCGATTTGATCAAGCCCAAGCTAGTGCGTGGCTACGAAGACCTCCAGTGCTCTCTAACGGAATTCTGCTATCAGCGAGGCTAATGCGTCGATGAGAAACATTTAAGCGGCTTTTTAATCTTTTGTCGTTACTTCCGACTTGGTGGGTAAGCGATTGCTGTGTTAACGCCGATTTCGGGGCTCTTTTCAGATCAAGCTTGCGGCGTTCTGATACAAAAGGCGAGAGCGAGGGACTGTGTAGTTGAGGGCGCAGTGTCTGTGCGATTGCGTGATAAAATCGCAAGATAGGAAAAAAATAATAATAGGTTAATTCATAGAGCGCCACTTATCGTCTTTTATTGCGCAAATTTATTATGACCGAAAGCTGATCGCTCAACCAGGTAGGTTAACTCAACGTAGTCGGTCAAGCGGGGAGTAACGACCAAAATTCAACAGCCACCAAAGCCTTGATAATGGTTTAGATTTCTTCTGAGAGGGCAGCGCCGCAGGCACTTCTGAGCCTAGAGTGACTCAATATTGCTGGGATGGAGGCCCTCCCAGCGTAAGGAAAACTCTGTCGTCTGCTAGCCAAACCGCTATATTTTCTCCTGCTGATATGTAGCCGTGTATGAACTGTTTATGCAGTTATCGAGTATTAGCACATGTGAAATGACGAGTGATAACTTTGGGGACATCTACATTACATTTTCCGTCAACTATGCGTTTGTTTTCGGCGATGCATCTAATTATAATGTGAAAACATTGCTACGATGACCGCATTTGCGATGCTTCGTTGTATTACCGCGTTGAGGAAGCCTCTACGTGGAATACTTTATCCCGACCTGAACGACTAGTTCAAAATTCGGCATTTACACGCGCAGAAGTCACTTCACCAGTCTTACATATACGAGGTCACCACATTGCAAGAGGCAAAATGGTGGCCGCGGCCGAAAATGCGGCACTTGCCTTCCCAAAGGATATCGCCACTCTAGAAGGGCGCAGCCAGCCAGCAACATTGAGGCATTTTATCTAAGCCACACGCTCGCTTGGGTTTTTTCATATCGTCCGCGAATGTACGTCTTCGAGTGGTTGTGTACGCGCTCGTGTGTGTGTGCGTGTGAACACTATGTGAGCAAGGATACGTGAGTGGGGTTTGCGTTTGTGTGTGCATATACAAAACTTACGCACATCCACAGGTATGCCTGTTCAAACGTATGTGTGAATGTGTTTGCGTTTGCTTGTGTGCGTGCGTATATGGCATGCGTGTGTTTACGCTGGTACTAGTGCCTTTGAGCACCGCATTTACTCGAGTAATAGCCGCACTGTTTATGAAGAAGACCTGAGGGTTCGCTTTTCCGCGGAGCACGCAGATTGCCAATCACCGCGATCGACAGCATGATTCCAGCTGTTTACAGGAAAGAGATAACGTGTTCGTGCGAAGATACCATCTACTGAAGATTGCATTTGTATGATGAATCGTGATCTCCATCTGGTTATTCGCTAGGTTATTTATACGCAACGCGATGATTGGCTGTATATGAGTTCTGTGGGAAAGTAGACGCAGGGGCCTTGTTCATAAATAGTGCGGCTATTACTCTAGTAAATATGAGTATGCACTGAATTGTATTACTTCATTAATCCGAGCGTGGCTGCTTCTTTGTGTGCGGTAGTGCGTTCTGTATTGGTACTTACGCACTCACATTGAAGGCGCGTGCATGTCTGTGTGCGTGTACGCATTGGTGCATACGTCCGTGCGTGTGTCTATGTGCTTAGAAGCGTATCTACATGGCAAGAAATAAATTTAACATCTAGCAGGTACGTTTTTATATGTCAACATCTGAATATTTAATAAACAAGAATTAAAAATCAACTACTAAACCATGCACTCTAAGAAATGCCTGCGCGTCTACTTACACGCAAAACACTCAAAGAGCCACTCTCTGTGATCTACGAAATCAGTTCAGCAAATGATGAAGCGGAACACCTGTTTATACCTCGAAATTCTGCGCTGTGGCATTACGCAATGCAAGTATGACGCTTTGCGATGATTGCGTAATGCAACAGCGCAGACTTCGTTTTTAGGTCCTAGACGGATGTTCTGCCTCATAATTCGCTGAGCTGATTTCGTAGATTGCGGTGATTGGCTTTTTGGGTATTTTGCTGCTAAATAGAGGCGCAAGCATTTCTTAGAGTGCATAGATGCTGTTTAGTCTAACTGCATTTTGTGCCAAAATACATTCAGAGTCAAATAGAGAAATTTTATTCATAGCTCGTTGCTGTTTCCGTCAGGAAAAAATCCTCAGTAATATATATAGAGTTTTAATTTAAACCAACACACTGAAATGTGCCACACTTTAGATTTAAAAAACAAAATTGTAGCATTGGTGTACGCTAAAACACGCGACCAATGCCGCGCAACAACATATTATAACCTGAATTTTTACTGCATATTGTATAAATTACATGACTGAGTTTGTTGAATATCTAATACCCCCTTCTTTATTTAATGGGTCTATAGACTCAAAATCAAGGATACTCATACCAGGAAAGCATATTGGTGGATGTCACGCTTTAAATATTGGAGCTCTAAGTAGTGTCTTAACGATAGTCAAAATACTGCCTGTTCTTGACGACTGTGTGAAGATACCGCTGCGATTGTAGATCTGCGTAGAAGTCAGCATCGACATTGTATTCTCTCCAACTCATTTTCTTCCCCCGCCCCTTTCCTACGCCACATGCTTCCCCATCTTTGCGAATATCAGCTGATCTTCCAACATCTTATCTCTTTGTGCAGGAATGTTTGTTGATAGGCAAAACAACCACTAAAATTCGAAAGTAATTTGTAATTTGAGTAGAAGTTACTCGAGAAAAAGTAATTAAAGTAAACTACTAATTATCGAAAAAAATGTAATTGAAAGTTACTAAATTGCTCAGAAAAGTAGTTAAACTACAGTAACCTGAGTAGAGTAGTTGACCTACGTACAAGTCTGGCCATGTGCTCTGTGGGATAGCTGAGACAACAGTGCTTTCACGGAGTGTGGGTTCATTATTGCATCGTTTCGAATGCTTCTTCGTGCATAATTGTCTCCATCTTCCAGAATTCGGTCATTTAGAAGCTCATCAGACGGCGGCCAAATCGTTTATTGCGGTGAATAACTCAGTCCGAGTAACATAAACGGACGTCTATACATTCAAAAAGAATTGCTGTAATGTTCGCTAGACAGCTCTACAAAAGTCCGAAAACGTCCGTCCGGTGCAGTGACACAAACGTAAGTAATGCTGATGAAATGCGTAATATTACAATGTAAAATAAGAAGCAGTTATGTCGTTAAAAGTAGAGGAAATCGTTAGAAGTAAAGTAAAAGGAAAACTCATTCCAGACAAATACGTGGTCTATTATAGGATACCCCTCTGAATGGGGTCGGGGTATGTACGTATCTCAATCGTCAGCTCCTATACAAACGTTCTGCTATGATATATAATTACGGAGGTGAGGAAGTTCTCTCCATCTAAAGCAAACCAGAAAAGAAAAAAGTTTCGTTCAGAGTCGTGACACCATCTGCCATGATTGATGATAATCCGTACATCTTCCCGAAAGCAAGGAGAGTCACACGAAGCTCCCCTTTCATTTCCTTGATTCCTCTGTTTTCGCGACACAAATAACACGCTTAATCGTTTGGCGGGTTTCCTGTTATCCTTTCGGAAGACGTCATACCAGGTGTACTAATTGAGGTCCCGGCTTTCTTTTTTTTTTTTTGCACGAGGATGCCGGAAGTAGTTTGGTGCCCGTTCGCGGGCTAAAACAGCTCAGGCTGGTTTTATTCTACAGCCCACAAAGGAACGGTTTAAAAGTTTTCCAGTATTTTCAAAATGTTCCACATTATGACGCACGTTAAGAGTGACACCGCTGTTTAATCTAAAAATATGCCTGCACGTCTCTATATAGCCGCAGAACATGTAGGGATATGCTTATGTCAACCAGCGGAAAGCATCAGGTGGATAACGGGACCCAAAGGTGGCTGAGAATAATCAAGAAATCTTCGCAGAGACAATGTGCGTGACGTTTCGCTTGATCACTGTCCATGCACATGTGGTGCTTTGGCGACACAGCCTCATTCGCCGGCCACGCTTCACATATTTCTGCGAGGAAATCGACGTGCTATCAAGTTTCCCAGTGTTGGCACAAATGTCGAAGGCGACGTTGAGATTAATTCCACTCTGTAGTTTTCTTATCACTACAAGAAAGAAGATTCGAAACGAATTAGTAGTCACATTCTAAGCATTTCATTTCTCGACAAGGCCCGTAGTACACAAAATTCAGCGAGTGCTCACCTTTAAAACAAGAAGCTCAAAAGCCGTGGTGCAAGAAACAAATCGTAGTACAATTAGTTTTGTATATTTGACCGTAATTGTTTTAAGATTGACAGTTATCCAGTGTACTATGGCCTTTAGAATTCTCAAGAGACAACGCACAGTGCTCACCAAACTTATCCGGAACACAGAAACGGCGCCTCATCTTACGAAAGTGCAATCCTGTCGGCAGCCGAGGAACAGCTCCATGACGTAGCGCTCAGTGGAACAGCTCAAGTAGGGGACGCCACTTGCTGCACATGGACACCACATCCATTTTGCCAGTCGGTCAATTAACATAGTCGCCACCTTTTCGCACGAAGATGCCTGGGTGGCCGTCAAAACTGCCAGTGATTTAAAGGTTGAGTCTGGTAGCATTTGGCCTTCGTATACCGAATGAGGCGAAAGGCGTAGTTCGCCTCGCAGGCAAATTTGCTGTGTTGTCCTTGGAACAGCAGCGATTTCAGCCTTGAGCGAACGCGGCCTCTCAAGGCTCCTTAGCCCGGACTGCTCCACTGAGCTCTACGTCATGATCGAGGGAGGCCTTCGGCGGCCACCATGATAGCACTGCCATGATACAAGACGCAAATCGTTCGCGTGTTCAGAATAAGTTTAGCGAGCACTGTACATAGCTAATGTGTAATGTGCTATTTATAATCTTGAACTGAAAGATAACAGCCGTTGATTTTATTTTGACAAACACGTTATAGCCTTTTAGGCCTGGTAATGAAAGAAATGACCAACAAAAAAAAAAGAGACATGAAAGAGCTATGTTACGTGACGTCAACCACTACATTTGGCAGACAGGAGAGAAATGGCTTCACTAAACCACTCAATTACAAAAAGTTTTCCTTTAAGCAATTTTGGGTGTATACATTTCCGCAAAGCATTTAGGAGAGCCAATCGCTGCAATATAACGGAGGGAGCCCCGCCAGTGACAAAGCTGAAAATATGTTGTGACCTAAAAAAAGTATAAGAGCATTGAGCATAAGGAAACAAACGTCGTAGTCAGCGCGACTGCGCTGACTAGCTGTTCTTTGTTTTTATAGGTTTAAACATAATTTAAGCGTCGCCATTTGCCGAGCCTCCAACGTAGACTGCAGCGATCGTTCGGCTTTTCCAAGTGCTGCGCGAGAAAGAAAACGCTCTAGGTGCTTACGGTGAATTCAACAGTAGATCCGGATCGGTTTCTAAATTCAGCGAGGCAGAATAAAAACCACTCAGTGGCACCCGCTCGAACTGGACGAGTTGAAGATGGAATCGCATTTCGGGCGCGACCCGCCAGAGGCGGTCGGTCGTTCCGAATGACCGCTGCTTGAACTTGCTGAGCTCGATCTCGACGAGCTCACTGAAATCTCTGACAACTAATCACTTCTGCCGCTGTCCACTGCTAGAAGAAACACCCGAGACAGGTCGAGCGCATTATCCGCACCACGGAGTCCACGTAAAAAAGATAGAGGAATCGGTCCGTGTTTGCCACCTTCCCATTCATTTCTGCTACCCCCGAACGGCGCGGCATGCACAGAGAACTACAGCGGCAGAGCTCAGATTGCCGGTAAAAGGTCAGGAAACACGCGGAGGTAGCAAACTTTCACTTTCATACGGTCTCTGCCTATTTTGTTCTCGCTTTATTGCACAAAAATACAGCGGCAGCACGCAATGAGCAAAGGTAAACGATCAGTAACCGCAAAAGGGAATGCCCCCAACCTCGCGTATGCTTCGGTCTTCGGATTTTCTGTCGTTCTCTCGCTCTCGTTCTTTCTCTCGGGATCGCAGATGTCAGCGCTTACGATTTGTCACGCTCCAGTCCCGCCTCTGCACCCCCTGAACCATGCGAGGTAGCAGCGCGTACGAGACGTAATGCACGCACCGCTCGCACTGCCCGTCACCACCCGCGTAAACAACCGACCGACCGGAAAGGCTCTGCGCGCGACGCGCATGCGCAGTGGCGCGTTGCTGTCGACTTCCGGGGATATCCGCCGATGTTGACGGAGCGATCGCGGCGCGGTCGAAAGCCCTCCACGGAGCTTACAAATTGGCGAGGCGGAGATGACCAACTTGAGCCAGATCTGCCGCAGGTGTTGCGCGCTCCAAAAGGGGTGCTTTTGGAGCGCGCCAAATCTGCCAGCGCAATTCACCGTTACAGTGCCGATTGACTGATAGCTTGAAAAACGCCGGACGTGGCGCGTCCCGAGCCTTTCAATTATCATCGCTCCGCGACCAATGGGACTGTGCTGCATCTGCCGTTAAGAACGCCAAACAAATTAGGAAGCGTGAACATAGCAAGTTACGCCCGACGTTTCTTAACGTGTCAGTGATTACAATGCTCGCCGAGTTCAACGCTCTTTCGTTCGAAATAAAGTCGTTATCTTTAGACGCCGTCCTAGTTCCACGCAATAAATTGACAGCCTACCAAAAATATTGCGTTACTGCATCTGGCACGGATTGCGAAATGTTGAAGACACGCTGTCTTGCTATTGCGGTGGTTCTTCCTTATGGCGGCGTTGAGCGGTCATGAAGTTGTAACCGTTACTATATATGCTAATGGGAAGCTCGAAATGAAACGTGTATGTGTTTACATCCTCGTGGAACCTGGAGACAGCCAATCAGGACGAACGACAGGAGGACCCAGGAGAGAACAAAGCTGATGATACGATTAGATATTCGTAGGGACGATCAGCGATGGGAAATATAATTTGTTCCCTTCGCACATCGCACATTATTTGGTCGAACCGGAATCCGAGCTCCGTCATTCGTTTGGATCTTCCGGTTCGCCGTACTTCCTTGTCTTCCGCATCGCAGTAAGGTGAGCTCACGCACCTTGTTTAAAGTGAAAAGATGAAACTGTTGCTATGTTCGCAACTGTTAACATAGATGCAGTAAAGGCGCTTTGCCAACATCTATAGAATGTTTTAAATTTTAATTTGAACAAATATAACTGGAAAAATTATGAAAGCTACATTAGTGCGGCTTTTACAGGTGAGATATACTGCCAGGAGGACATGATATGGGGCTAATCATCGCAAATAGTCGGAGAAATTACTAATATACGTTGATGTACTTTTTAGTTAGCGAATGAAAATAAACGTACGGTTCGAATTGGAAACTTGCGGAGCGTAAACAAAACCAGATTGGCGTGAAGCACGTGGGAAGCGTGTGCATGCGCTTAAGTGACCACTCGTGCAACACGCGCAAGGCTGGGGTTGCGAAAACGCCGATGACAAGATCATGCCTAAGTAATATAGGCACAAAAATAAATAGCGAATTGCTGGGCAATTGGGCTGCACGTGAAACGTGTCGCATGTTTACTTTGTCGCCACTTTGGTGTTTCGCGCTCAACACAATTGCCCAGCAATATGCCATGCATTTTCAGTCCGGTTTCTCTGTGACTGACATCTATGTTCTCAGCACAATTCATCGGATAGCTTAGCGACTGGCTTACCGCGTGACATGCACACCCGATAGCAATTCCTGCAATGGAAATATCGGCGCCAGCCAGGGTTTTAAACCCCTTGGAGCTCTTCCGGAACCTGCATCCGCCAATCAGCGTCATGCTGGGGTGTGCGAAATCATCACCTGGCTCAGCCAATCAGCATTGAGTTAATCGGCGGCTTCACTTATAGGCTTCACAAATTTTAGAGCGCAGCTCTTAGGCGCCCATTTCTGGCATGAGCGGCGTCGCCGTCGGCGTATCCGCGCGGTGCATGTTGGGACATGTCCCAAACCCGCGCGGTGCATGTTGGGATATGTCCCAATCCCGCGCGGTGCATGTTGGGACACGTCGCGGGGGTCACGTGACCCCCCTCCCGACATGTTGGGACATGTCAGGGGGGTCGGGTCACGTGACATGTCGGGAGGGGGGGTCACGTGACATGTCGCAACATGCACCGCACGTGACCCCCCCCCGAGGTCACGCGCGGTGCATGTTCGGACATGTCGCGGGGGTCACGTGACCCCCCTCCCGACATGTTGGGACATGTCGGGGGGGCCTCGGGGGGGTCACTGACCTCGGGGGGGAATCACGTGACGCCCCCCCGCGAGGTCACGTGACCCCACCCCCGGAGGAGAAGGAGGGGTATGCCCTCCCTGAGTACCCTACCCTCCTCCTCCTCAAGAGCTGCGCTCCAATTCGGCGTTACAGGGAGTTGTAAACGGCTTTCACTTTTAGACCCCCCCTTGTCAAAATAAATCACATTTCGCATGAATAACCTTTGAACGCTTTGAACAATACGTAAATAGTAAAGACTGGAATGTGGTGCAATTTTAGCTCATCGGATGACGAGGCATTTGATTACTTTCTTGATAAGTTTAATATTTTGATCGATCGTTGTTTCTTTACGGAGTTCACAAAGTTGCTCGCAAATCTCGAAAACCCTAGATTACGCATAAAACAAAAAAAAAATACCTTTATCACCAATTTGGCCGCGCCAAAGACAAACAAAAACTATATTTATTAAAAAACAATTGCTCACGCGAGCCCTAAAACAATTAAAACGTGCTTACTACAGTCACTGTTTCGAATGTGACAAGAGAACGGATGTTGTTTGTATTAAAATAAATCCCTGATTCAAATATAGGTCGCAGGAAGCGAGCGTAAGAGAAAATAAAGTTGATGGTACAGATGAAACTGGCGTTGCTTGAGAATCAAAAATATATGAGCATTTCGTTGAGATTGTACAAAACACATATTCAGAAGGTGCTTCGAAACATGTACTGCGTGCTAACGGCAGCTTGTTTCGTTTTCCTACTGATGAAAATGAAATACTCTCAGTTTTTTATCCTAAAAAATAGTAAAAGCTCCGATATTTATGACCTTCAGAACAAACCAATTAGGCACGCGCTACGGTCGATTGTTCCATGTGTGACGCATACTTTTTTTATCTAGAACTTAACAGTAAAACTTTCCTTTAAAAATGAAGGTGGCCAAGGTTCCCATTCTCTTCAAAGCTTGAGAGGAAAAAACAATTTGGAAAATTATAGACCCGTTTCAATTGTACATATAATTTCTAAAGAGCTAGAAAAAGTATTACATCAAAGATTAAAATAGTTTTTATTAAACATTTACAATACTCCCTGTCAGTATGGTTTTGGAAGGGTCATTCGATGGAAATTACATTGATAAAGAAAACGAGTTAATTTTAAATAACATCGGGAATAAGTTGGTAATACTGAATGAGTTCATTGCATTTTCGGAGCTTTCCCCCTGTTAATCACAAAACGTTGTCTTAAGATGTCCACCTTTATATTATTAGTGGTATTGACCTCAAATTGCTCAAAAGCTATCTCCGTGATCGCAGCCAATGTGTACAAGTAGATAATAAACTGTGTGACTTAAGGCCACAAAAGGCAGCTGTACCTCAAGACAGTATATACGAAGACATGTTTATTTCAATTTGTACGGAAACAACACAACACGAGGTGTTTCTTTAATATTTTCTTCTTCAGAAAATACACAGCTAAAGTTATAAGAAGTGCACATACATTTGTTGATAATAAGCCGAATGCTTGTATGATAGCAAATTCATTCCAACTAAATGCGATCGAAACGAAGTCAGTTTTATTTAGAGCACGTAACACAAATAACTCTTATACACTCAATATTTTTCTTGGTGGAAATGGAATAGATATCGTAGAAAGTGTAAAAGCTTGAAGTATAGTATTTGATTAGTATATGATGTGGGATGAAATGGTGCAGCGCATGTGAAACAAAACTATTAAAGGTTGTTCGTATAATTTAGAGACATCGTGACATAGTCCCCATCTCGGTTTTCCAGGCTTATCTAAAATTATATTTTTTTATTTCAGTTATAATTACAGTGTCTTAGTTTGGGGAAACACAACGTACACAAATCTTTAAAGAATCAGTCTACAACAAAGGAAAGGTAATTCGTATCATATGTCACACTCCTTACTAGTGCTCAAAGACACAGTTATAATAACATTTTATATAGTAGAAACTCCTAGCCACTACAACTACAAACTTGACCCTTCTTACGACGAGTCTTCTGAAAATAATGAAAATATTTCCTTACAATAGCCAACCATGAGCGAAGAGTGTTTCATAAATCCCGCTGTGTAGCAAATTGGATAGTGCCGCACTCGGGAACAAACTTCGGAATCTAAACGCTAAAATATACGGTCCCCTATCTTCTAAAGCTGTTTAGAAAAACTGGACATATATATCATTTGTGCAACTAAGAACAAAATACTCAATGTAATTATCTAGGGATCTGTCGGTGTTCAGAATAGTTGTATGCAAACTAATTGCTTATGATTACTAATAGTGTACGTTAATTTGCTTTCTTATATTTTGCGTGTGACTCTGTAGAACTGGATTTCCTTATTTTTTTTACCTGGTGTTGCTATTGATGGGGGAGTCAGAGTCTTTGTCAAGCAACTACGAAGTTGGTGTTTTCTCCCCCTCCCCTCTTCATATTGGAGAAAGCAAACCAAAAATGGATATGTACATTTGAATTTGACTTTGAACTTGAATTTGAAGGATTAGCGCTCTCGGACCGCTAGCCTTGCGCCTGTTTGACAAGTGGTAGCTTTAGTTTGACCTCGATTGTCCCACGTGCCTAAAGCCTTACTAAAATTGACTGATTTAGTCATTTTAATGGCGCTCAGCAAGTTTCTTATTAAAATATATTAATTTTCACGAATGAAAAAGTTAACTAAACAATATTAGTTTATTATATGACATAGTGTAACGATTATTACCCTAAGTAATGTCCCCCTGGCAGTAAAGCTCACGTGCACAGACCGCATAAATGTAGAGCTAACAGCTTTCCTAAAGCATTTTTAAAATTAAAGTTAATGACCATGTAAAATGGTTTTTGAAAAGAGGAAATAAAATTCGTTAGCGATGGAAAAAATATATTCGCAGAAAAAGCAGGGGCTGTTTGATTGATCCACTGGCACGCCATGACAAATATTTTCTCCTTTCGGTCTGAACTAATGTTCTGTCCTTTGCTTTGTCAAGTACAATTGAAGTACGTGCACTTAATCGACTCGGGTATTATTTCCTGAGGCGAAAGCTTATCATATATTAACGGGACATTTTGTTAAAATATGTATCAGTGAAGATCACGCGTCCACGGACGTAAGTTTGCTTTTGAACCAGCTTCAATCATGAGCAAGCCTAATATCCTATCAAATCTACAGAGGAAAGCCGCAGTCATACTGCTTACAGATCATACAAAAAAAATAAATAAAGAGAGACACAGACGGTGTTAGCTGCATACATTATAAGATAATTATCTGCACATGAACATCATGCGCGTTCAAAACACTTTCGCTTTATACACATGTGGGCTTCTAACATGTCCGCAGCAGACAGCCTTTCTGTGACCCATTTGACGGGACCGTCGTACAAGGAGGAAAGACGCCTAGGACCGTAGAGAGTCCGCTTTGCAGATCCGATCCGGTACAATGTGCCCCTCGGTACCAACTGCGCATGCGCTACCGCAGAAGACTCGCACATGCGCAGTTGCGTACCGGAGGGCCCATCGTACCGGATCTCATCTGCAAAAACGGTTCCCTATAATTCTCTAGAGTCTGCAGATTGTCTTTTGTATAATGTACGTGCACTCTGTGAGCGTGGCGAAAGACTGCGCAATGTCAGCTCAGGCCACACGTGCTGTTCAACAAACGATTAAAGCTGTCTTTCATCGGTACAACGTACACATTGGAACTGCGGCGGACCATTTAAAAAATTCCGGGAAGGTCGAATCCGTCCCACGCTGGTCCCATGTGCTGTGGATTGTTCGTTTTAGTTTTAATAGATGGCATCGTCCGCCGTAGTTGCCTGCGCTAATTTAAAGCACAATCTCCCAATTTTTATTGAGACTTTTCTTTTTCGTTTGCTCTTCTTAGATTCAGATCGGAAGTTTCGGTCTCTTATCTGGCTGGTAGCCGTTTGAATTTTGCCTGTTCGATCGTGAACAAAATATTGTGAAAAAAATTGAGGACGATTTTTGTTTTGATTTTAGGGAAGCTGATTAGTAATACCGCATCTCGACTTCTATTGTTGGCCACACAATATATATATATATATATATATATATATAATATATATTCAGTATAATTTACATTTCCGAACTACTAAAACAGAATTTCAGAATTAAAAAAAATATTGGCTCAATAACTTTTTTTTTTTAAATTTTTCTTCCTGATCTGGCTCAAAAAGCCGTAGCGGACATTCGTCTGAAAAGCGGGCGCGACATATCTCGTCCCTAGGAATAGAAATAACGCATCTCCTCTGCTATTCTTGGTCCTTACAAAGCAAAACAAAATATCAATCAATCTATACTTTTCATCGATCTAATTTTGATGTTATCCGAAAATGTTGTTACCTTAATATTTTTGTTGAAAGTTTTCAGACCAGCCTCATTCAGCCGTAGCAAACATTCGACGACAGCGGTCAGGAGTCCCTTTGACCAAACTCTTCCAGCGACCCGGTTTTTACTCTCAGACCGGAGGGTCCAAGTTCCATCCTTTGTTTGGCATATGTTGCTTCAGGCGACACATACTAGAGGTGTATAAGCGACCTCCTCCCCCTCCCCTCCCTTCCCCCTCCATTCGGTAGATATATCAATGCCTCCACACCTGTCAAAAGAAATCCAGAGTGTTGTTCCAGGTAGGTTACAAAGGCTGACGAAGCTACAGTGGGGTACTTGTAAAGGACAAAATGGCTGACTGCGTACTTTCTTTCGTTTCTTTTTATATCCCAAAGTTCGTTCTTTTTGTATCGTTTGAAGCATTGTGACTGCTTGGATTTTCGCGTGTCAGCTGCGTCAGGCACCCGCTCGGATGTTCATTGTGGCGCCGCCGGGCAAATTCTCAATGGGTTGGAAAAGGTGTTGTGTTGACATCTGCACAGGTAGAACACATGCCCAGAGGCGAACTCTGGATGAAACCGCTGGCGTATTTGGCTAACTTTGTTAGCTTTACCCTTCCGTTGAAAGAATAAAAGGAAATAAAATAAGGATGTTGAACATATACATGCATTCAAGTTTAGCATGCATGTAAGAATGCATTTTGATTCTTATTCATCTGAGAGATATATGTTCTCAGTGAATATTCCACCTAATAGAACCTTTCTCCAAAGTGTACACCATCTGGTAGTAACTGCTCCAATTATTCCAATACGCCACTGTTTGGGCACGCACTACTGAATACGTATTGAACACGAAGGTTGCTTCAGCGTACGGCGAGCACTCGAATCCAATCACACGCCTTGTGCCCAAGAACTCGCGAAAACTAATGTTGCTTCGATGAAATTAAAAGAAAAGACCTATTGCAGGTGTATCTGAAAACAAAGTATAGTTGTACTCACATGTTTGATTTACAGCCGCAATCACCTAATGAAATCATTACCGATTTCTAAAGTGAAGTTACGTTGATTCGTGGGTGAACGCGAATCTAACACATTGTCGGAATACCTTGGCTTTAGTCTCCCCTGACATGCTATATACAATCTCTCTGCAATCAAAGTGGCTATGGAGAAAACGATACATAAAGGTTACTTCAAGATCAACATGACATTTGTTTTCTCCGCTCGCTTGTGAGGTAATGTCTCACGTTGCATGACTTGCACTTGGCAGCAGGCAGATTAAAATCACAGGGTATTTGGCGCTTATTTTGTTTGACTGGAATGAGCTTAACCTAGCTGAATTATTTTCCCACCATCCGAATTCTCGGAAAGCGTCAAAAACTAGCTGTACTGCTGCCCCCTCCCCCCCCCGTCCCCCGTTACAGCACCTAACGCCATTTTTTTAAAGTTACCAAAAAAGCATTTCAACCTCTCAGACTGAAGTTAAAACTTCACAATCATTTCGCGAAAAATAAATATTGCGACATGTAACTTCGCGGTTAATAGTTCAGATGTGTCCATTATTTTGTTGAACCATGCAGTGTTTAGGCAGATCAGTGACTAAAGAAATTTCGGCGTAACTTCCCTGTTAAGTTCCGTAATAATATCCTAGATGTCTGACGTCTTGGTTCGAGAGAACCAGTAAATAAAAGCCTTGCTTATTTACTGGAATCGAGAGACCCTAACATCCAATATATTGGAACAAGTTGTAACTCTGAATATAGGTCAGATTTCTAAGTCCGCGAGAAACCTTTTTTTCTTTTTTTAAATTCACGTGGCAGAAGTAAGGCATCCTGGATCCGATTTCCGACCGAATGCCCCCCCCCTCCTCTGCGCTCCATTCTACTAGTCCGACCTCACTTCCTAAATCACCCCTCTACTACAGAGACTCCAGTATCTATTTCAATGCAGTTTCCCGCTTTTTCAACCTTCTTACATATAATTGGTTGTTCCATCTGATAATTTTAAGTATCTTTCAACATAGGCATAGTAAGTTGTATATTCTTCGGTGGCGTTAAACTTCCGATATTCCGAATGCTTTCGTCAAAAAAGGAGATTCCAAAATTATTGTCTTCACTGATTCGCGGTGAAAGCTCTCTTTATTGCAATTTGAGCAACTTTCATATATCGAACTTGTTCAAAACACAAAATTGGGAGAATATCTTATTTGCGGTTAGGATCGGGACACAATAAAATGATACAGCGACCAGAGAAGAATGAACCACCAAAACTTATTGCTGCAAAGTAACCTTTACACAGAAGAAAACAACAAAAAAAGAAAGTCGTATCTCGCGTCCGGCTTCATTTTCTATCACATTCATAAAAAAAGAAAAGACGCATAAAAGGTATATGGTGCTATAATATGAATCTCGTGTAATGTAAAGCGAGCATACCAAATAAAGAACTGCCTCAGATCATAATCACATCAGTCTGATTTGTATTTAAAAGAAACTATATCAACAAAGTACGACGATATTTTGAACAGTTCTCTTTTAAAAGGACTGGGCGGATGGACTTGTACGAACGAAGCCGCGTTTGAGTATCAAAATAAAAAGCGTTGTTTCTAAGATATAAACAAGAATAATGTTTAACTCGAGTTTATATGCGGGTGGCAACAAAGGGAGAGGGGGAAACGAGAGTGCACTGGGACGCGAGAGCGTCAAGCTCTGACTGGAATGATTAGTGAGTAGACGCAAAGCTAGCTGCCCTTGTCTCTAGTCAGCGTTCAAACGCATTCGAACGCGCACTCCGAACGCCGAACGCCGGCGTTCGGTGTTCGAGAGCGTCCAATGAGTAAATAGAGACAAAGGCAGCAGCTAGCGTTGCGTATACCCGCTAATCATTCCAGTTAAAGCTCGGTGTTCTGACTTTCTCGCGCACTCTCATATCTTCCTCTCCCTCAGTTAACAACCGCATAGGCAGTAATCTGGCAGATAAACCATCTTTCTGCTTAGACAGCCATTTCTTTCTCCATCCGAATTGGATTCCTTGTATGCTGAACCTTCGGGCGGCACTAAAGGATGCCTCGGTCACTACCGACGATTGCGGGAAAATGTATTTTCATTACTATATATGTTAGAACCTCTTTCGTTTTTTCTCATTCTGGTTTATTTCTTCTTTTTTTATTGTTGTAGTGATTCGACCATCAAGAAAATCAAACAAAACGCATTCTTTATCCACTTTCTAATCCCATTTTTGGTTCACGTCGCGTCAGCTATAGGATCAGAGTATCAATCTTATTGCTCGTAATTGCGACCGCGTGGGTCGTATTTCTTGCTTTCTGTTCGTTCAGTCGAACCACACAATCCATTTTCGTTAACGTTCAAGAAAAACTTAATGGCCCACAATTCCGTCCAGGGCATTTATTTCCAAGCCCGCTTCCGGGGCACTCGGCTTCCCAGACGAACGAAAATGTGTCTTCGCCGAAGTTGCAGCGTACGGCAAAAAAGCAAAGCGCGGGACGAAATCCATATGGGTCCCCGGAGAAGCGCGTTGACATTACGCGGGCTTCCGAGTCAGCTCTCTTTGAGCCGTGTGTAATCAGTATCCGTGGGCGCATTCGAAAAAGACACGGAGGCACAATTTTGATTTCGGGATCTTCCATGGACGTCAGAGAAGTATGAGAGGTAATTTAATCTTGAGGAACACCGAAGGGATAAGACAAAGGTGAGACGAGGGACGACGTACCATTTCTTTCTGTTAGCGGCAGTACAGTAACTTTAGTCAAAGGGATTTTCTTGGAAATCACACCCACAGTAAAAGATAATAAAAAAAAAACGAGAGGAGACATGGAAATGGGGCAAGGAACGAAAGGAGTGAGGATATCTTGAAATTTTCTAAGATTCTTCCACCACTCCACTCACTATATTTTCACTTGCTCTTGAAGATATATACTTGAACCTAGATAAAAAAATGCTTCTGGAATCATTTCCCAATGCTATTCATGAACATGGAACCTGTGAATTCCGAAATTCCTCTGGAGTCTCGGTTGATGGTTTTTCTCGACCTATTTTCCCTTTACCTGCAGTCTACTCTTGTATAATATAAAAGAAAAACGTTCAGACAAAAGACGGAAGTTTGTATTGAGTCTTGTTTAGCGCCTACAGTCAGTGATGTGTATCTCTTACTCGTGGACAGAGCCATGAAATAGTTACTTGACTAAACTTCCGCTCGATGCCATGTTTTTAGGTTGGTGGACGGCTACCCTGACATCCATGTGAGCTTCGACTCGTCTCAGGAAGTCGTTGAGGCATTCCCGTCATGTTCTCCTGAACTCACTTTTACAAAGGAAGACTCGTCACTAGAGGGTTTGCAGTACTTGGAGCTCCCTTAATCTTACTTCATCGGGCTTGTGATAGGCATTTCAACAGAGGACAAGGAAGCCGGTGCTTTCCTTTTCAAGTGTTCACTCTTAATCAGTGAACCAGGCATCATAAAGTTCATTTTCTCTTCCTCATTTTTGAAGTCTTGTCCCCACCTATCGGAAAACAAAGATTTTATGGTCAGCACCGGAGGTTAGTCAGTGCGGAATTTCCATTGGATTTTCTGAGGAATACTTTAGAGAGATTCATTCTTGTTCTTAACCGCCCAAGATCTGCCACTAAAAGTAAGAAGTTGGATCGTTTTACAGTCACCCCGTATGTAACACACCTCACCGCACCGTTTGAAGGCCATTGTCACCAGGTACAACACACAACGTGTGTTTCCTGGAGAATGCGTTTAAAGCAGTTCTGTATAAAAAAAAAAACAAAAAAAAACAATGACGAGAAGCCGCAGCAATGGGACGTCAAGCACGCAAACAAATTTGTCCCCTGCGAAGAGAAAGTTTATTATATTCCACTAAGTTGCGGGGACCAATATATTGCGCAAACGAGAATGGTCGTAAATTACCAACTTCGGGAGCATCATTTCGAATTTTCATGACCCTGAGCTGACTCGTATCACCCTATCGTTGTTCATTCCCGTTTGTGCACTTTATCCATTCCATGTTTTGAGCGAACCAGCATTGTAGGAGGGCACCATTGCGGGTTCTATACAGGGAGATAATGGACTCATTGACCATGAACAAATCCGGCAACAATGTTTCTGCTCCGTCACCCGTTTTAACTCGAGATAAGGTTGCGTTTTTGTCTTCGAAATTGACATAGCATTTGCGCATAAGTTTACTAGATAATGCAGTTTTACAGTCAAGTCATCCTTTCTTTTAATTCTTTAGTTTTATAAATTTTCAAGAAATCCTGTTTTTTTTCCTTGCCCCCTTTACATGCCCCTTTCCTTATTTTTATTTTTATTTGGGTGTGATTCTTTAAAAATATCACTGTGACTTTATTGTACTGCTGACAGTTTAAAAAAATTGTGCGTCGTCCGTCGTCCACACCTTTGTCTTATTTTTCAGTGTTCCTCAACACAACCAACACGCTTGTCAGTCTACAATTCCATCTTGTAGGCCTGAGCATGTATCTTACTTTTTTATGTAATTTTCTTTTCTTTTTTTGCATTCAACAGAAGAGTTGGAATGTCTCCTAATCATGCTGGTTGTCAAGTGCCCCGCCATTTCAGACACAGTCTGTTTTTGATCAGTGAAAATCGGCTTAGCGGATTACAGTACCTGAATTGCTATTTTGTGACGGAAGTTTAACTCTCTAAACCGGCTGGTTAGTTTCTGTTAGTGGGCCACTATTCATATTATATATGTAAATGTAGAATTACGCTGCCCGCTGGGGCAGTTTGATATAAAGAAAAAAAAACAGAAAAAAAGGTGGATTGTTGAAGGTATAAAAAAGCCATTTACAACTCCCTGTAACGCCGAATTAGAGCGCAGCTCTTGAGGAGGAGGGGAAGGCACGGGGGGGGGGCGGAGAAAGTTTTACGCTAAATGTAGCGGGGAAAATTTTCCGCTAGATTTAGCGGGAAAACTTTTCCGCTAAATTTATCGGGGAAAATTTTCCGCTAGATTTAGCGGGGAAAAGTTTCCGCTAGATTTAGCGGGGAATATTTTCCGCTAAATTTAGCGAGGAAAATTTTCCGCTAGATTTAGCGGGAAAAATTTTCCGCTATATTTAGCGGGAAATTTACCCATCATGCACCGCTGCGGTTACGCCGACGGCGACGGCGACGGCGACGGCAACGGCGACGGCGACGCCGACGCCGCTCAAGCCGGAAACGGGCGCCTAAGAGATGTGCTCTAAATGTATTTGAGAACTCAGTTTGCTACCGAAAATCTAGCTCTTGACGGGTTAGAACATTGCTTTGTTTGAAACTATATGCGCACTGAGCGCCTAAGTCTACATAAATTCCTTTATTTCAACTTGCGAACTCAGACGAAGGTGCATTGAAAGCGTACGCGAAAACCTATTTATGGAGGCAACACCAAAATGTAAGCCAAAGGTAATGATAGCATTTCTGTACATTAGAAAGGCCTACGACAATATGAGGAAAAAATAACTGTGTACAAGTGTGAGAGTATGATTTAGATGCACATTTGATTAGGCTTTTGCAACAAGTATACACATACAATAAGGTTGTTATTATATGGGAAACAGAAATAACAGAACCAGTCAGAAAAAAATTAGGACTCAGGCAGGGTTGTCTTCCATCAAGTCTACATTTTACGATGCATCTTAGTAGAATGAAAAATAAATCGCATCAGTGCAATTTAGGTTGTTAGGTGTCATATATAGAGAGAGGGGGAAAAGTAAACCAAGTTATTGCAGGAATGTTCTACGGCAGATGGCATTGTACTGTTAGCTGCGAAAGATAGCCCGTATAATTGAAGGCGACATTTATTAATCAAATAGCGTTCGCAAACGAATTATGAAGACCAGAGGTTGAGTTTTCTGATACCATACCATTTAAACCTACACCCGTATATTTTAGCTACTTTGGAGTACGTACGATCACTCTATCGATATAAACAAAAAATACTGTAAAGGAACATTTACTTACAGAGGAATAAAATAGGGTGTGTTTTAAGCAAAATGCTTACGGTGATTGATAACTAGCAAATGGCTTTTCACGCTTTCTTGTTTTGTGGTGTATTTGTTTTGTATAGATATTAAGTTTGGAGTGATATTGTATCACTTCTCATGTGTTCCATGTTTTTGCTACCGTTGCTGCCGAAAGGTGGCGTGGCCCCGTCAGGCATTTATGCCTTTTGCCATGTCCCCTGAGACATCTCTGTACAGTTGTGTCTTAAATAAAGGTATAAACAACGAACAACAACAGGAGATAGCTGGGATATGTTACAGGAGCTGATTAAGATATGTGGAGAGCAAGGTGACTCTAATAGCAATAAATTTAGTAGCGACAGGTCGGGGGTAATGGTTTATAACGAAGAAAATGGGAGAGGGGCGACTGAAAATTTAAGATGTTATAATAAACCACGTAGTGAAGTATAAATACCTAGGAATATAGCTAAATGAGGGAAAAATAACTTGAAGAACAGGAAGAAAATATGCTAAAAAAGAAAAAAGGGATGCAGGAATTATGAAGCATAGGGCACTATGGCATTGCAATAGCTACGAAGTTCTTAGGGG
Organism: Ixodes ricinus; assembly: GCA_037355805.1. NCBI lineage: Eukaryota > Metazoa > Arthropoda > Arachnida > Ixodida > Ixodidae > Ixodes > Ixodes ricinus. Next base: position 127,917 of record JAZHYW010034969.1, on the reverse strand, counting down.
AATATAGAAAGGAGTCATGGTGCTGGAGTTGTCTTTTGGCAATGCGGTATTATACATAAAATCTGAGGTCCAGTCGAGCTTAGAGACACGGCAGAGGAGCATGGGCAGGCTTGCACTAAAGGCGCATGGTAGTACACTAAATGAAGGCGTGCAGGGAGACATCACCTCTCTAGCATCTTTCGAAGCTAGAAAGGTGATCAGCAAGTTGAAACTCGAACAAAGGCTAGACACAATTGAGGATACACGATGGGCGTGAAAGGTATATAAGCACCTATACATGAAAAGTATGCACGCTAAATTAACAAACCCAACTCGAAAACTGAAACTCCATACCAAAAGTCAAGTGCTGGGGCAGAGAAAAGTACCTCTGCGAAAAAGGCAGTAAAAAAAGCCGAGAGAAAGATGTGGGGGGGAGAGGGAAAATCAGCTTTAACTATGTGCAGGGGACGAAAAGAGGAAATAACAAAGGAGCATTGGTACGATAATTCACGAAGGAGCTTGTTGTTATTTGTGCCTAGTATAGTCAGTAATAAGGAGTATGACATATAGGACAAGTATAGGTAATGGATACGCGGTGTGCCGTATAACGGTACAACCAAAGGAGAAGAAGAGACGATAGAAATATGCGGTGTTGAGGTGGACAGGGCTTGCTGCCGCCCTCAGGTACGACGATTTGGCCGAGGTGTTTGCAGACGAGAAGGGAAGAATAGATGATATGTGAATGTTAATAACAAAAGAGGATGTTAAAATACTGGTGGACACTATTTAGGGAGAATTGAATGACGTACAACTAACTGACACAGCTGGGTAAAGGAGAGACATAGGAAAATTGGGACTTCCTACCGCGTGACTCCCGCCCAAAAAGGGCCCGGTGCCGGGGTATCTATCGCCCACAAGGCTTGACCAGAGGAAAACTGGTGACTCTCTCGCCGTGGGGAAGAGGCGGAAAGGGGGGGGGGGGGGTGAGGTTTTTAGTTTTTTTGCCCGATCCCTAAAGGTCATCCTGGTGATATCCCACACATCCTGGTGGTAGTTACGAATTTGCAGAGGGTAAGCGAATGGGCGAAGAAAAGGAATCATACTTTAGGTTTTTAATTTTTAGGCTAGGTGGCACAAGCTACCATCCTTTATAAGGGTGCAGAAGTTTGCATCCCTCTATCCATCCATCTAGCAGCATCTTTTCGATGAAGTATGTCAATTCAAACTCGTCAAATGAAAACATAAAAAAGGAGGCTAAGCAAGAAACAACTCAAGAAAAAAAAGGCTAAATTAGAATAGAATAGAATAGTTTATTTCAAAATTATTATGTTTGTTTTATTACACAAAATGATTAAAAGGCGATATTGCTGTCCGGCAAATATTTCTCCTTCCGCAATGCAGTCTTCCTTTCATGGTGTATTTTGATTTACGCCGCGAACAAACCACCTTCACAGTTGCCGCTGAAACTCAAATTCGCGAAAAGGGACAAGTTCAAATAACGACAATAAAAGAAACGAACGAGTAAGATGAGCATTCTTTCGTTCTCGAGTTGTTCGATTGAGTCGCCTAGCAACTGATTTAGAAGCGGGCAATCTAAGACTTCCCGAACTGACGTGATGCATCCGTTTTTTCCGCTTCTTGTTTCCCTTTTTTTTCCTTTGATTGCATTCAAAGACCGAGCGTTGAGTTCAATCTGTTCTCCTCTATCTTGATCCACGCTTGAAACATTTTCTACTGCTTGCACTACCCTAAACTTCAAACATCATGGAAAGAGAACAGGTACGTGCTTCACACCTTGTTAACTATTCAATTTGAGTGTCAATTAATATACATTTTGGCGATATCTTTGATGATCAGAATGGCAGAAAAGTTATGTAAGTAAACACTCCTTTTTAATGTTTTCCGAGTTTTAAGTAGGAAACGAAGAACGAACAAAAAACTCTACGGTATTAACGCGAACAAGCGACCGCCAGGCTTTTTTTTTTTTGGCCTTTTAAAATTGAAGGGTTATCACCAGAAAGATATATATACTAGTGTCGTAGAAAATGATTATCTGCAGCAATAAAAAAGCCATAAAATGTTATGTACCTTAAAAATCCTTCGAAGTGAAATTTAAAAAAAAAAACCGCCGATGTCGTGCTTAGTTAACAGTGTCGTGGTGTGTAATTGTTTAAGACAGTACAATCTAACGAGGAAGCCTATAGTGAATAACTGCGACCAGTTAATACCTTAACGCTGATCACCGACTCACACGGGGACACTTTTATTTATTTAGTTAAAATACCCTCGGGGTCAGGAGGCATTACATAGATGAGTCGGCGTTAGTAAGGTTTTTGTTATAACGCTCTCAAAGGAGGTGCCGTCGCTGATAGCGACAATATTCTCCGGGAGGTTGTTTCAGCTTACTATGGCGCCTGTAAAGGCAGAATATAGGTAGCCACCTAAGCTGCATTTAGGGCAGGCTATTTTACAGGAATGATCAAACCTTGGAGAAAAGTAAATAGCGGGTCAATAAGGGACTGATGTAAGGATTGGGGGTTACACATTTTGTGCAGAAGGCAAAAGCGGGAAATGTTATGACGAGTAGAAAGTTCGTGAATGTTAAGTTAAGCTTTCATTGCAGACGCACTGGAGAAACATGAGTAATTAGGCAGGATGAAATTAATGGCTCGGTATTCAGAGTGGCTCAATTTGGTTTGATAATATGAATTGGTAAGGACTCGAAATCGAAGCCGCAGTTACTAACTAGTGACTGTCGAGGGTAACATAGAGAATACGTTTAAGGTAAGGAGAGGCGGATTTCAAAGTGGCGGCACAGATATTCTAAACAGCGGTTTACTGACGATATGATGGCATTAGTTTGAGTATTCAAGGAAAGATCAGAAGTAATGCAAAACCTTAGATACTTATACTCTTTAGCATTAACAAGGACTATACCGTGGAGAGTGAAATTCGGTTGGAAATCAGAACGAGAGAAACACACTCTAGAAAACCTTTTACGTGGTTAGAAGCGACGAAGGTGATTATAATTTGACCCATACAAAACTATATACTCAAGAAAAGTTGAAAGAATTGCAATGTTTACGTTCGCATTCCACGCCCTATGAGCGCTAAATACACGGGTACGAACATTGCGAGTAATATGCGGGCATAGGGTCTCCCTTATATTGAAAAATTATCGCACTAAATGCAGTCTTTAGGGTACGTAGTACATATCCTCCCATGTGGTAAGGGTCACGAACAACCACAGTACCTTGAGCCCTGACAAAAATTAAAAAAAACAATTGGAAAAAGAAGTTTTAAAAATTGACTGGTTGGAGAATGCCCGCTCCTCGGATTGGACAATAGCGCAAAAGATAACGCGAGCTTTCGGCCGTTGCTGGTTCCTGGTTTCGCAATCTCGGGAATCCAGATTAGCATAATCTACTCAGAGCCGCCTGAGAAGGCGATCTATTATAAGTGAACAAAAACAGGTGCCTTTGTTTTGCAAAAGAGGCCATTGTATAAAAAAATAGAACACAGTTCGGCTTCACGACGATATCTGCACGCCAAACAACCGCGCAAATGCGTCATACACAGTGACTTTCTCGACGCTGAATTTCTCTACAAATAAAACCAGCCACGAATCCATAATCTGTGTCTGAAATGGTGCCGACTACGGGAAGCCCGCGGGCCCGAGCTCCCGAGATCGGGAACGAATTTCGGTTTCGCGAATGGTATACCCTCCTCTCCGACGTGCGGTGCTAACGAACGAAATGCGACGCGGGAAATAGCAAAAGGCGAGACGTGACGCGAACGCAGTGGTCGGGTTTCGGTTGTCTCCGTTTAACATCGGAGTTTTGAAACACAGACTGAGTGACTGCGTTCCAAACGCGTTTCCTTACCTATACACGGGAAGCCGGCTTCGACAATAAGTACAGTTCGTGAAAAGTCGGTGTTTTGTTTTCATTCGCTACAGCTCTCGTGCCGAAAACAAATACTTGTTTGGATGGGTTCATGTGTTCGAATAGGTTGATTGCCTTCCTTCTGATAGCTGCTTGGCAGGCACTGTGTGTGTGTGTGTGTGTGGGGGGGGGGTATATTTGCCTGTCCGAAAATTATGGTAGCTCTTTTCGGTTGAATCGCGGCAGAGTTCCGCGTAAAGAGCGACGATATGCATAACGGCCTGTCGTTCCAGTTAAGCCTTACTGAGTTCGATTCACTCGATTCGGAGTCGCCATATCGCTAAACAGGCAATGGAGGAACTTTGCTCTTCGGTTTGCAGGGACGAAAGTTGCTCCGTTTCTAAAGGAACATAGGGGATAAGATAGTTTCTTCCTCTATGGTGAAGAAATATCGCCACGCGCGTTTCCGAGCAAGCCCGCCCGTGGCCGAATGGTCATCGTGCTTGACTCCCATGCAAATGGGCCGAGCTTCGATGCCTTCTAGCTCGGATTTCGGTCTCTTGCCGCAAAAGTGGAGGAAGGTGACCGCGACAATGACTACACTACCCGTTCTCATTCTGCCCGTCGTTTCCCGAACACCGGCTGCTTTCCATGGCGAACGCTACAAACACATCGACAACTGAGTCCAGCAGTACAAACGAATGGCCCGCCATAACATATGGACAACGAAGCGCTGTCTTCAGAACGTTTACTTCGCATTGGAGGCCACACCATGGAATTGGTTTGAGAACCATGAAGCGAAAGGAAAGGAAACCCGACGTATGGAGGAACGCGGATCCACGAGGTATCTGCTATCACTGCTGTGAAGTGGACCACCTTTATCGACGATGCCCCTACCACCGACTTGGACTACGTGGGTTCCACCAATACAACCGAAAATACAGGGCCTGCGCATGACGTTCCGCTAGTAGCAGAGCCATATTTTGGGAGAGTTATACCAATAGGCGGGGCAAAGGCCGCCGCCAGCGCCCAATATTCCCCCCGTGGTTAGAGCGTAAACTAAATATGCGACAACGCGTCTACCAATCAACAAACCGCGGCGTCACAATATTGGAAACGACATTTAAATCGTGAAATAGAATCGTTCAATCTAGGCGTCTCGTTGACAATGGCGTCAATAGCAAATCAGCAGCAACGATCGTTTGTTGACTAAGGTGTGGACGCGTTGACTGCGGTTACCAAGGAACTATTCAAATCAAGCTAATAATCGAGACAGTAGTCCCGCTTCCGCGCTTCTTTCTGGACAAAAATATGACAGGTGAGTGAGCGCCACTCTGATCGAAGAGAGAAGACGTCGGGATCTCCATTGACACGGAACGGCTCTGCGCTGACACCCGGTTTCGCAGAGAGCAATTAAAGGAAACATGTAACGTTCAGAATTCATATGTCTTGCTATCCTGCGAGCGTGAGCACCCCGCTTTTGTTCCCTGCTCGGCCGCTTGAGTGTTCGTACTGGGGAAGAATATTTTAAAGCTACCAGCTCGCACTTGTAGCCTCTGCGGTTAGCCCATATTTGGTCAAAGTATAAATACTACATCCACGTGGTCTGTGATTCTCACGCTTGCCGAAGCGGCAAGCGAAGGAACAGCGTGCTAGGGACCATGCGAACGGTTGCTTGTGTGTATTGCGCTAGAGGAGAGTCTGCCACGGAACTTGTTGACGCACTGATGAGCGGTACCAGAAAAAGAGCCACACAAAGGGTCGGGCTCGAGCCGGGCTCCGCACCACAACCAGCAGTTCGCTCTGGTTTGGAACGCACTTTCGTTTATTTTACCGTTAAATATGGACGTGACGAAAACCTCACATGCGCCACGTTTTCAGTCACCAAGAGTTATACATTTACACTCTAGCGTGGCTAAAACGGCTTAAATTAGTCGTGTCCCGTTTTTAAAGCTCAAGACCAGCACTACGCGCTGTTTCACGGCCTGTAGTTGGCCAAGAGGTGCTCGCCTATTCAATCCAATTAATGACCAAACTCTCCCAATAAACGGCTTTGGCTAGTAGATTCTCTACCTGCCCCAAGCAGAAAACAGGCTGAAGCTTGACGGGACTGTGGGCCCCGTTGCATCTACGTTGCATTCACTGGTGGCCATAGCTGTGCGCGCGACTGCTGAGCGAGAGCTGATAGCGAGCTTCACAGTTCATTTGCAACGTGCATGCGACACCATCAAGATTTCCGGTCTTAACAGCCAATTAGTGCGATCTCGTTCTGAGCATAACCACTGAAGCAGGCGATGGAGCACACCCAGACGGTGTAGGTTTTGTTCTAGTCATTACACAAATGTTGTAAATAAAAGTTTCTGACCAGCATACAATGATGCTTTTCTGTGCTACCTAGGGGTGCACTGAGGGGATCGACTAGTGAGGACATTCAGAGGAGGAAACGCGCAGGCCTTGTGTTCTAGGTGGTATTGGTTCCACCCGAACGACCCACGCCCGAGATACGGCGAACGCCTTCGCGACGTCGACGAGTACCGCCGTCGCTCGCCATCCTCAGCGCCGTCTCTTCGCCATGAATCCCGTTCACCATCGCCACGACGTTGAGCGTCTCCAGCATCACGATCCCGCCGAGAAAGCCTGTCTCCTCTGCGTTGCCAGGAAAACAAAGTGCGACAGCGCCTGGTGGTAGAGTTGCCAAAGACGACCGAACTAAAGTGACTCCAAGATCACCGCAGCGCTCCCACTCTCCCGACGCTACGCGTCACAACGACGCTACTGCAACGGTGCCCAACAACCTAAACTTTGTTATCGACGGCCATGACGCATCGGCACTCGTGGACACCGGAGCAGACTACCCAGTTTTGAGTAGGAGGCTCTCTCGCCGTCTTAGCAAAGTGAAGACGCCGTGGGATAGACCTCAAATACAAACCTCCAGAGTGCACCTCATTACACCACGACGGGAGATGTACTGTTCGTGTCGCGATCCACGGTATGGGTGAGGACAACTATTTGTTGCCGCTGCCTCAGAGAGATATCCCGAAACCATACTTCGGACCCTATAAGGTACTTCTTTGACCTGGAGATATGAACTAGGAGGTGATGCCGGATGAAACAACATGATCCGACCGAACACCAGGGCCTGAAGTCATCCACGTCGTGCGCCTCAAGCCGTAATACGCTCGATAAGACTGTAAATACCCTGATTCTGTGCTACGCTTGATAAGACTATGTTTTACCAGCCTCCGTGTTTTGATCTGGTTTGTTTCCTTGCACGTCGCATCGCGACAATGCTCTCTAGAAAGGGGGTAGTAGTGCCACGGGCGTCTCCGAGCAAACGCGCACGTGGCCCAATAGCTGTGCTTGACTCCCACGCAAAGGGGTCGAAGTTTGATGTCTGGGAGCCGACGCACACATCTGTTAGTTATTTGGTGTCGCGTTCTGGTGAATTGGAGAACCCTGTTGCTTTATCGAGGACCGAATGTTCCTTCTACGCCGATTGTTCCAGAAGCCCACGCGTGTACATAAGGGGCTCCGCGTAGCGAACAGGAGACTGTTTCGCTCCAGCGGTCGATCCTGTTATTACACCGCCATCGATGTCTGCGATGCAAGCATTTTTCTATTTTGTTTTGGGGACGAGTTTGCGCCATTAAACGTTTAGTTTCCTTGAGTAATTTTTCGACTCATCAATCGTCATGCGTGACAATATTAAGACCCTTTTTTCAAAAGAGTGTAGGAAAAACAAACACCCGCCTTGGGAACTACTGGGTGCATAGGGGAGGGGAGGGGGGGTAAGACAGATTGTAGGGTCCCGCCCTCTCCCTGGGGTTTTGAAAGCCTTCCGCCTAAGGCATATGGTAACTAAAAAAAAAAAACGATTCACGGAAGAAACGCAGTTTTCCCTATGTTTCTTTCAATAAGCTCGGTAAAAACAAAAAGGAAATATGCGATCAACCACTCGAAAAAATAGTCAAGTGGTATAAACAATGACCATTCGTTTCCAGATATCCTTTTTTGATATGATTTAACACCATGTAAACTTTAGCTGCACTTCCCTCTCTCTCTCTCTCTCTCTCTCTCCATATATATATATATATATATATACTGGTTCATATTACAAAAGCACTACCCCTATAGTTCCTCTAAAAAGTACAAGTAGAATGGTTCAAACTAAAAACCTTAACAAGGACTTTCGTCTTGACCCAGAGGAACAATTAAACGACCTGTTATCCTGAACGTAATTCGACAAGATAAAAATATACCCCATTTGTTCAGTAGTAGTACGAGGTTTTAAGGAAAACTGAAGTGGCCTCTCCTAAAGACCAGTGGCCCTTGACTTTTATCAAACATGTTTCTTAAACCATTGTATTTTTTGCTTTTTATTTTGTGGTCGTCACTTCAAAATACGGACTATCAGGATAAATCCGAGGTTACGAAAATTCGACCGGCGAGTGTTTTTCGTATATCATTGGAGTTATCGGAAAACACGCAATGCTAGCTAAAACGATTTATGGCAGTTTCTTCAATCTTCGAGTCAGAGCAGTAAAATCAATATTTTTTATAGGGCTGGGCAATTGATCGATTAACCTTCCGATTAATCGACTAAGGCTTTAATCGTGATCACAATTTTTAACCGGTTAATCGTTTCTTTTTTTTTAATTGGTACTCAAAAAGAAGTCAACTGGACGCACGCATGGCTCTATCCTGGACGACCTGCCCGAACTATAGAGTGACTCATGCTCCCCCCCCCCCCCCCTTTTAGGAAAACGCTGCATGGCGTGTATCCGGTCGTTCTGTCCCGAGCGGTTTTCCGTTCCCAGCCAGGTGCTATGAGCAAGGTTCAATTCTGGCGCTCGCGAAGCGTCACGTGTTCGAGGATATACATTACAATTCTGCCGAGGCAAGACGAACAAGCCGGGCCCGCAATTGATCCCCGCGCGACCGCGAAACTTCACGTGTTGAGGATCTATTACACATCCTGCCCAGGCAAGACAAACAAGCAGAAAAACAAGCTGGGAAGCTAACAACGCCATGGTTACTTGTTCCAGTATTCGGCCCGTAAAAATGGACGAGTTCACGAGTATGAAAGGCAATCTCGCTGGAAAGTTTGGGCTTAAAGTAAACTCCAGCGGTGAAGTTTTTAACTCGAAGGAAGTGCACTGCATCATCTGCAAGAAGCCGCTTTCGTACAGTGGAAGAGTAAGTTCGCTTCAGTATCACCTGCGAGCGAAGCACCCATGTACGCCGCTGCAGCAAGGACCATCCGCCAAAACGCAGACAACAATCAACGCCTTCTGATCGAGGCTCCCTTCTCTGAAATAAGAAGAAAGCATCGCCCAAGCCCTGACTCCTTGTCTTCCTGTCGGAGAATGTGGACAAACTTCTTTGTCTTCGGAGCTGGAGCAAAAATATGCGAGTCTATGAATCGTTGAACTATATGTATCCTCAGAATTCTAAATGTCCTTTGCGCCTTGTAACAGAGAGTAAAATAAGTCTTCAAAGGCAAGACGAGTTGTTGCATTCTTTTTATTATATTATTTATAAAAATCAACGCAACCGATTAATCGATTAATTAATCGATTAAAGGGTGGCGATTAATCGGGTTAAAATTTTTAATCGACGCCCAGCCGTTTTAATGAAAACCCGCGGATCCTTTCCGAATTCAAATGACAACTCACAAGGAAGGTTTGGGACAAAAGTTATCAATTTGGAATATTGTATCCCGTGTCTATAGCTGTCGGTTTAACAGGAAGTTTGCTTTAAGGAGCACCGAAAGTTTTATTATCGAGGTGTGCCAGGCCGTTCAATAACCGTATAGGCTTCGTAAAAATACCCAGTTTCCAAAGAAATGTTTCAGAGAGCCAGAAGGGTTGTACTAATATATTTTGAAAGCCCGGCCTAAGAACTCGGGCTGTTTCATCACGACCGTCAGTTAAAAAAGAAAAATATATTCCGCCGTCATAACGTATTACAGCTCCCTTCCATCCGCTCTACGTTTCGTTCCAGTCACTGGCTGAAACTTTTCTGTGCACTTTATTTACGTACATACTATGGGAACGTGAGGCATATAGTGTATATATATAGCAGCGCAGAAATGAACAGGTGGTTGATAGTATATTCATTATAATTGAATCTCCACTGGAAGCCCGTGTACCTCAATGGAGGGTTATCAAATTTGGCTTAAATGCGACACACGCTCCAGCAGATTCAACTTTAATTTGTTGCTTTAGAAGAGCCCACATTGTTCAAAGTTTTTGATGTCAGTAAAGTTGTCGTTTCAATTAAGAATCCGTTTTTGTTATCTTCGTGATTTTCCTCTTTTTACTTCTGTGTAACGTTTACATATAAAACTAAATTTTTTTTTTCAGTTGAATTGGATATTTGATATGAGCATTTGCTATCTTTTACGGCAGCGAATGAGAGCGAAAACAGAGCCTATGTTTTATTATTTTAGGTGTACGCAAACACACGTACACATTCCGGAGTGTTTACAAATAGATTCGTTTTTCCCATTCTTCAAAAATTTGCTTTCGATGCTACGCTTCAGGAGCCGGCCTTTCCGGATCTCGAGCAAACAAAGGCGCTAGCAAAGCATGAGTGACCCAATTATTTTACACTCAAAGCGAAGCGACAGTAACACGAAAACGGCGGTCTTTCTTTAGTTCGTTTTGCTTTCACTAACAAGGAACATAACTGTCGTAGTTACAGATAAAAATGGTCGCTACTTGATGCCTATAATTCGGCAATCTTGCCTGCATTCCTCATTACATTTACAATGTGATATACTAGACTAACATTTGCTTCACAGATATGCCTATTCTCAAATATAGATTTTATTTTGATTCACAATATACGGTGTGACCCAGGGTTCGATTATCAGTCAAAAAATTTGAGGGAGCTTCTTTTTCATGCATCATCGGCCCTTCCAAGTTATTTTGGGGAAGGAATATTTTTTGAAGTAATCACATTACATAGTTTTACATCTCCATACACTCGAAAAAACTGGAGCGTTAGCCTTGCCGCAAGGCACTTCGAAGAACCAATCGATGCTCAACTTGGCGAATGATGAGGCCTGAAATATTTCTAAACCTAAAATTTAAAAAAAAACAGTCTGAGTTGTTAAACGGAGCTTGGCGCCTCACAATGCTCAGCCCCCACCCCACAAAAAGATTTCAGAGTAAACACGAACATGTGTAAACAAAGAAAGCATTAGAAGGATTTGTTATAATAGCCAACCGATGAGATTACATAGTCACATGTCTTCAAAAAGTACGAGATATGAAAAAAAATATTCTGGCCGCCTCACCATTGAAATCTTTCAAGGGAAGTTGTAAACCAGAGACTCAGCATAAATGACTTGCAACATACGCAGTACTAAGCCTCATTTCGATAGCTGTGGCCGGTATCCTGGCTTCAACTAAAAATAACATTTTGCAGGAAATTTATGATAACCTCGGAGAACGAGGTTATCACGTGCATTTTGTCTCTTTGCCGTAAAATAACATAAAGAGCCTATGCTATATGTGTTACACCTGTCTTGTCTGTTTGTCTTAAATGTCCCTCTTCCTTATTGTGAAAGGACAAATCAACCACACAATATTTCAGACAACGAATATTACCTCGCCTTAATAACATGAACTAATTATTTTACTGTAGGAACAAAGCTTCCGCGTAATAATACTTTTCGTTAACGCCCGTTGAAACCAGAGAGTTATTATAATGTACGCTAGAGGTTCAACTGGTGCTAGTGTCTATCCGACTTTCGGGATGCACTTTGAACCAGACAGCAACCAGTATACTTTTGCAGTGCTCCTGTGCATTTCTATGAGAAAACACATGTGCATTTTGTCTCTTCGCCGTAAAATAACATAAATAGCCTATGCTGTTTCTGTTAAAGCGAATACTATGTACCTTCATTAACACTGTAAAGGTGTAATTGCTTTAGTGAGAGCATTTTTCTTTGCCAGTGAAGAATGTTAAACTTCGCTATATTTCAAGTCAAAACCTCTGTTCCATAGCAGGTATGTTAAAAAGAGCGACGATTCCAAGCAAAATGTCAATCGAAAGGAATTTAGAGTGTGCTATATATTGCTAATATGCCCGTCTTGTCACTATATAAAAATGACTCCGTCGTGCATTTTTAGAAGCAGTTAAAAATATTCGAAACGTAAAGAAGAAAGTACGTGCGCTATCAAAGGTGTCTTTTTTTATTATTTCCAATGTCGGGCAGCCAGCTTTCATCGGGCACCTGTTCTCTGGCTTCGCCCTATTTTCAAATGTTTCGAGCGTCTTCGGACTTATTCAGAGTAGAAAAAATAAAAATAAAGCAGTACTTATTTATTGCAAATCGAACTAAATTACGTGACCTTCAATTTATTTTGATGGTCCACATTCACAGGGAGTTACTGATCAATTGTTACTTCGCAGTTTTTGCCGTTTCTCTTGGTTTTCCACGTGTACTTCGTCTCGTTTGGCACGTATATCCCCCATGCTGGAAAGTGCCGACGCCGTGTTAGCGCAAACAATGTCCGACAGTGCACACAAATACAAGTACGAAGCCGTTTTAGCACCATTTTTAATGTTATGCATTTGAAATTAAGACGCCGTAACTGACCAATTTATTCGTCTGTGCGACTGAGTAATCTTCTAATCTACCTATAGTACGTACGAATTATTTGTGATATTTGTCGTTATAATCGAGCGTAGGGACAAAATGTACTAATTTTTCTCATAGAAATGATTTACCGGAAGCCACTGGTTGCTGCCTCACTTTTACACAGCACACTAGCGCCCATTGAACCTCCAGCGTACATTATAACTCTATGGTTCAAACACTATTCGCCTGGGAGGTTCCAAATATATAAAAAGAAAGGAGAAAAAATGAAAGCCGTTTACAACTCCTTGTAACGCCGAATTAGAGCGCAGCTCTTGAGGAGGAAAAGGGGAAGGTACGGAGAGGAAGCTATGCTCCTCCTCCACTCCTGCTCGCCTCCCATTTAGAGGAATATTTTCCGCTAAATCTAGTGGGGAAAGTTTTCCGCTAAATGTAGCGGGTAAATTTTCCGCCAAATTTCGCGGGGAATTTTTTCTGCTAGATTTAGCGGGGAAGTTTTTCGGCTAAAATTAGCGAGGAAAATTTCCTGCTAAATTTAGCGAAAACGTTTTCCGCTAGATTTAGCGGGGAACTTTTTCCGCTAAATTTAGTGGAGAAAGTTTTTTCCGCTAGATATAGTGGGAAAACGTTCCGCTAGAAATAGCGGGAAAATTTTTCCGCTTAATATAGCGGGAACATTTTTCCGCTAAATTTAGCGGGGACGGTTTTTCTGCTAAATTTAGAGGGTAATATTTTTCGCCATATCTAGCGGGGAAATTTTTCCGCTAGATATAGCGGGGAAATTTTTTTGCTAGATTTAGTGCGGAATATTTTCGCTAGGTTTAGCGGGGAAATTTTTCCCGCCGTTTAGCAGGAAATTCTTCCGCTAAATATAGCTGGGAAATTTTTCCGCTAAATTTAGCGAGGAAAAATTTTCCGCCAAATATAGCGGGAAATTTTTTCGCCAAGTTTAGCGGGGAAGTTTTCCGCAAAATTTAGCGGGGAAATTTACCCACAATGCTTTGCGCGGTTACGCCGACGCCGGCGGCGACGCCGACGCCGCTCAAGCCGGAAACGGGCGCCTAAGAGCTGCGCTCTAAAAACGCCCCGTGTTTTTGTGGTTTTTGTTTTCGCAAACGAATCACCAGTTGACGAATTCGGATACCGTCTGCGGTGCACGCCGTTTACCGTAGTTATTGCGAGAGAAGTCGACGCGTATGTCAGGGGTCCGATGCATGTCCAAGTCTTCACACGTGGTATACTAAACAAACACCCAGTCTTTCGCAGGGTTCTGCTATGTTCCGTTTCACACGAAATCCGAGCGCAGCCGAAGCTATAATTCCATGAAGACAATCAAGGAGCTTCAAAAATGCATCGTCATGACCCTCGTTGTTCTTGTGCGTTTGCTGTCAACAGCTGACGAGCACCGCGAAAATGCACTTGCGATACTGCTTGACTGACGCCATTGTATTGTATCGTCGGCTGCCTTCAGTATTGGTGTGAAAGTATGGATTTCCTTCGTCCTTTGGCAGGAATACACTAAGAGTCTACCCGGAGCTTACTGCGGAAAGTCAATCATTTGGATGTTTTTAAATACGTCCGGAGATGACGACGCACCAATACCGCTGGAGCTAAAAAGTATGACCCGCTCTTCGTTCCCAATCAAGTCAGTGTCACGCTCAACACCCATACGCCGCACCCGTTTTTCAGTGAATAAATTCATTCATTCCTTTGTAGGAGCTGGGACGAAAGGAACCAGCTCGAACAGCATTTGGATTCGTACTGCTGTGTTTTATTCCTCGCGCTGCAGAGGCCGCTCCGCTTCTGTGCCGGCACTCTCGTGGTGTGAGCAGGCCATGAGTGTCACAACAGATTCACTAAAAAGTACAATATATTCATTCATTCATTTCACCTTTCAATGTTCAAGGTGCCCAGAGGAGGTTTCTGAGGTCGCCTAACTTTGGCGATAACTCCTCTGCGGGATCTAAGCTTCCTAGTAATTCATAAATCAAAACGTTCCGCGACCGATTTCCCTATTAAAAAAGCAATAAAAAATCGAACACACCGGGGTCATCCAACACCTCCTAGAAACAGAACGCCTTAGCGCTCTGAGTGGTTACGTCACAATGTCGGAGAAGGAAGGCCATGGCGCAACTAAGTGAAAAAATATCTTGTATCGCCGTGAAAAAAATATTTCGTGTCAAGCGGCGTGGTGGAGTTCGTGCGCGTTTATCCGACATCAATGTAAGTTTAAAAAGGGCACTCTTGCTACAATTTATTATAAATATAATATAAACGTAATATACGACGCGTTACCAAGGTAGAATGTTATGATTATCTCCGTAACCGCGGGACTACGTGCAGTCCCGCAGCTCTCCACACTTTTCGAACGAACCGGCTCTGATGAAACATTTTCTTCCCTCATAGGGGCTCCCATTTCTGGCAGATTTACGCTGTGTGTGACTGCAGACTGTTTGAAAAGGAACGCTGAGACATTTCGGAAGAGAAGGGAACCGAAAACAATCTAGTCATCGTCGCAGGGAGCGCACAGGAGCAAAAGGCGCGTGGGTCGACGACATTACGTCTTTTGTCTCGCACTCCTTCCGCTGCTCTCGTGTGTGGATCTTTTATGTTTTTCTTGATCCTACGGCCTTAACGTGGATTTGCGGGAACACGTCTTGCTGGGTGTGTTCAGATAAGGACGGTCATGGTGGTGTCATGCCTATTTTTTGTTTTCAATAATATTTTTATATGAGGTAGCGAATCCTGTCCACATAGCGGGACAGACCTTACTTTTGCAAGATTCTTCCTTGTATTTGTAAAAAAAATCACAATCTAAAGAAGGTTGAAACAAACGATTTTCCCAACTGCGCGATGACGTAACTTTGAAGGCCGGAGGAAAGAAGAATAAGACTTTCTACTCCGTCAAAGTTCTTAAGTGTAATGCACGCAAACTTTTCTGCCAGAATTATTTAAAGTTAACCTATATGAGGATATATTTCAAGCGAAATAAAATGCCAAACTCTGCTTCTGGACATATGAACGGTTTTAGCGCACAGATATGAAGAAGAGAGAAGGACAGAAAAGAGCGCTACTCACAACTGTATTCACCAAGATGAAGAAAAGGAAGAACATCGTCAAAATCCCCATAAAGATGACAAAAGAAAGAAGAGGAAGCAGAAGTATAAAACAGGAATATAAAACACTAAAACACACAGTCGGGTGTTCCCTCGCGCGCACAAGCTTAAGACACTGGTTCTTTGATTAAACACCAAAACCTTTGTTGGCCTTTACGTTGCCGTGGTGCAGGGTGTATCTGCATCAGTCTTGGCTCGCGCAGGGTCACCTTTGTCAGAGGGGAAGACGAATACCTCATCCGTGGTCGGCTGTCGCTTGGTCATCGTGCCTGATGTCTCGCGGCACCCGTGACTCATGCGAGTTCTTCATTGTCCGTGTTAAAAAGTCTGTTTCCTTGCTTGTTAAGGCTACCGATGCAACACTAATGCATTTATTAGCAGCGGATATGATGTGGAAGGCTTCCACCACCTCGCGGGTCAATTTATCTCTGTGCCTCTCTAGGGTTATTGTTTCCCCGAACAGCGGATTGCAATTGCACTCTTTGCAATGTGTTGCGAGATGGCCTCCCGCTGTGGCTCTCAGAGAATAATCATGCTCGCGCAGTCTGTCATTAAAACATTTGCCTGTTTGGCCGACGTAGATCTTGCCGCATGAGAGTGGGATCTTATATACCACGCCTGGGGCTACACAGGCTCCTGTGTAGCCCCAGTCGTCAGTGACATTTATCTGGGAGCTGTAGACTGTGCCATTGAAAGGGAGCTTGGAAGTCGAGGAGTTAACAAGGTGGCCCGCTATGTGGATGACTTCCTGGTTGTTCTTAAAGATAACACCAATGTGCACACACAGGTGACCAATATTTTGGCGACCTTCACTGAGTATGGAGGGGCCTTAGGTTCACGTATGAGGTCCCTCAAGAAAATGTTCTCCAGTTTTTAGACCTTTCGCTTCACTTAGGTGACACGCATGTGTGCTGGACGTACTCCCCACGCTCCAAGAAACGAATTTTGGATTTCAGTTCGGCTCACTCGAAGATCGTCAAGAGGGGCATTGCTCTAACATGTTTGGGATCCGCGCTAAAGAAATCATGTTACCACACAATGGGAGCCAGCTTCTCGATGCAGGTTGAAAGACTTAGAAAAGCCAGCTATCCGTTACCACTACTGGCTAATGTAGCGGACACCTTGTTGAAAAAGGCAAAAGGCCTCCAAGCCAACAAACCAGATGTAGGAAAGACAAGACCTGTGGTAATCCCGTACCTCCACAAGACGTCACACAATTTAAAGAACGTGGCAAGTCGGTATGGGGTCCGAGTGGTTTTTTCAGCCCCGCAAAAAATGAGCAAAATTTGCTCCATAGTCAACTCGCTAGCCGAAGGTGCCACAAGACACAGGTGCACTAAAAACATGCTAAACCTTTTGTTCAGTGCACTTCAGGCGTGGTATATAAGATCCCACTCTCGTGCGGCAAGATCTACGTAGGCCAAACAGGCAGATGTCTTAATGACAGACTGCGCGAGCATGATTATTCTCTGAGAGCCACAGTGGGAGGCCATCTCGCAACACATTGCAAAGAGTGCAATTGCAATCCGCTGTTCGGGGAAACAATAACCCTAGAGAGGCACAGAGATAAATTGACCCGCGAGGTGGTGGAAGCCTTCCACATCATATCCGCTGCTAATAAATGCATTAGTGTTGCATCGGTAGCCTTAACAAGCAAGGAAACAGACTTTTTAACACGGACAATGAAGAACTCGCATGAGTCACGGGTGCCGCGAGACATCAGGCACGATGACCAAGCGACAGCCGACCACGGATGAGGTATTCGTCTTCCCCTCTGACAAAGGTGACCCTGCGCGAGCCAAGACTGATGCAGATACACCCTGCACCACGGCAACGTAAAGGCCAACAAAGGTTTTGGTGTTTAATCAAAGAACCAGTGTCTTAAGCTTGTGCGCGCGAGGGAACACCCGACTGTGTGTTTTAGTGTTTTATATTCCTGTTTTATACTTCTGCTTCCTCTTCTTTCTTTTGTCATCTTTATGGGGATTTTGACGATGTTCTTCCTTTTCTTCATCTTGGTGAATACAGTTGTGAGTAACGCTCTTTTCTGTCCCTTCTCTCTTCTTCATATCTGTGCGCTAAAACCGTTCATATGTCTAACTACCAACTAGCCCAGTTATCAACCCTTTTACTGCTTCTGGAGCAAATCTTACATAATGAGGCATTTTTTGGCGAATTTTTAAGTCGCTTTAAATTTTTATTCTAAAGCTGAAACTTTTTGTGTCGAGTGTTTCATGCTTTGTGAACTTCTAACAAATTAATTAGCGTTCTACTGTTGAAAGTGTTTTCTGCATTGCGCCCGAAAATTTCGTCGAAATCGAAAAAGTCAAAATTTTGCCATTTTCGTGCGGCAATTAAAAAAAATAATCATTCTCGATTTTCTTTAAATTTTACCCGATGGGCCCTTGATGACCACTAATTACTAATCTGCAAAGACATGTTGCATTATTTTGTTTTAAAACAAAAAAAAATGTGCTAACCAGGTCATGGTCGCATCAGTCACCGCTGGGGCGTTTCTGTCTTAACGACTAGTGGTACACGAGCGACGCATGCCACAGTATCCGTACTTGGTCATATTAATGCCCAGGCACCATGAACAACTCTAAAAATAAAACGCAAACTTGTTTTCATCGCTGATGTGGCTGATATTTGCCAATGAATACTGAACTTTACGGCGCGTCCGATCCTTATTAGGATGTGTGCTTGGCTGGTTAAATGCTCATCGTGCTACATTTTCAAATGAGTACTTTAATATTAGTACCTGGCTGACAAAATAATTCATTCCTATTTCTTGGCACCGCTCGAAAGCTTGCTGACAAAATAGTTTGACTCATTAGGCGTCGCTTGGAACGAGCGACATTGCGGAGGCTTCTGCCTCGACCGATGGCGGGCGTGGCTACGGCGGAACGACAGCAGGTTATGTCTCGAAAAACAATGGCGAATGAGTGGAAATCAAGGTTGAGTTAGAGAGTACTCAAGTAGCGTAAGCGGTTCAGCGTAGTAAGCAACAGCCAAGTGTGCGCTCGGGCGCTACTAAGTCGCTTCAACAGAATCTATTGCGACGCCTCATCCGCGATCAGAAAAGTTATGATCTGTGACTGGGTCGAGGGGGCAAGAGAGTTATCGACCTGGGGAAATATTTTGATGAAATTCCAAGAGGGTCATGGCGTGCAAAAACCTGCAGATGTTTATTGGCAATTAGAATGCTCTTGGTGAGAATCAGGCAGCGCCGCCACCGAATGCCGTAAGCCGTCACACACGCACAGGATCGTGGCTCACTATGAATAGAAAAGAAAGAAAGATTTGCTGACCAGACGACCGGCCTACACCGCGGTGAGGTCTTGCCAATAAAGGGGATGTAACACAAGTTTTGAAACAACGAGAGTTTAATTAAAACGGTGATTTAAATAGAAACAGAAATAATATAACGAGGTTCACAAGTACCGAAACGTGGCAAAAAATCGTCTTAGCACTTCACCCTGCTGGTGCGCGGGCGGCAAAATGCAAAAATACATAGCGAATACACAGAAGAAAAACAATTACTAGACAATTAAAAGCTAAACTCCTAAAATCCTAAATTACTACCAACCAGATTGCAGTACTGAGGAGCTAGCGGGTGGAGGGAGTGTCTAATCTGTCACTGTTCGGGAGTTACGGCCTCTTCCGTTGCATTGTCCGAATGGGGTGGTACCGGTGGATTCCACGGTTTGCTAGTGGGGAGCTCGATGAGGCCAGCCACACACGCACTCACACACACTTCTTGCGAAGGCTTCCCCAGCGCGGACCCGGCCCGTCACCGTCGCTTTTCCCGGGCTCGATCCGCATTTTCGCAGATCGAATCTCACGGCTTCAAGTCCAGAGCAGACTTCGTGTTCACACAGGTCGAATTTCGTGCGAGACGAAAAGAGCGTGGTTGGAACCGCGATATATCAAACCAGGTGCAGGAAGGCCTTCGAACCGTTTGTCACGCGGGGTTTTGTTTATATTGAAGGGCATAGGAATTTGGAAACTAATGTACGCCTGAGTCGGTCTCCGGGTAATCCGACGAGAGAAGTCTCTAATATATGCAATCAATGCAATGCCTTCCACGGTCTCCTCTGCCGTCTGAAAACTGTCAAGTCGTGATCCTGACTGCTCTCTGATGTTTTACACGTCTTCTCTAAGCCTTCGGAAGCAGTTCTGGCACAAGAAGTCGTTTTCATGCACTTCTGCCTCGGGATTCAGCACTTTCCGGAAAGTGGTAACACCCAGGTCGCTGACAGGACGAAAATTTCGTTGGATTTTGATCTTCCGTTTATGCCAGTTTGAATAGTCCGCACAAAGATATCGTGTTATAAATGACGCCATGAAAAAGGCTAACGCGCTGAGGAAGACGCAAGTTATTCGTAGAATTCACAAGGGATTAAAATTAACGACAAACTGAAGTCACCTTTCGTGGAATCGTGGGTGCCTGTCTTGCGCCACGAAATTCGGCGAGCCGGAGTTCTCTCTTCAAAGTGGCTTGCCTCTCAGGTGGGTCGTTCGAGTAGCAGCTTGCCAGGGAAGCTTCCTTTCTGTAGAGCTCAGATGCTGATTCTTGCTAGGAGTGTCCGCTGACGTGCGGTGGAGTCGCGTGGTCGTTGGAGGTTCACATGGCTAATCACGCTTGTGGTTTGTAGACGGGTGGTCCCAATGAACGAAACTTGGAACGGGCTGACTATCCAACGTACCACGAACAGCGCTTTCCAATGTCGTCGGTGCCGCTTTCCCCAGGAACCATACGCGGAAAATCCTCAATGTGCTCTGGAGCGGACACAACTGCAGACCCATGCATCAAACATGTTTCGTACAATCGTACAGTCTGCTAGCACCGGCAACCAGGAGTCCTTGCGCCCCCCCCCCCCTCCGTTCTCCGTATTTGTTCTTCCGTGGGGAGGGGCTGTTGTGCCACCGCACGAGGAATGACTCTGGTGTTTGTTTACCATCGCCACACGCCCGGCCGGTTACACCGCGCAGGGGACGCCGCCGGTGTCGCGTATCGCCGCCGCGAGTCGGTGAAATACGATCGCCTTTGCGCGCGCGGATGTAACCTTCGGCCTCACTTTCTGCCGCCATAGAGGGGGCGGTGAGGGAGAGAGGGAGGGGGGGGATGCCACTTATTTTGTTGACAAGTCCGCATCAAGAAACACTTATTTTCCTCCGGCGCCGTCTTCAGTTATGCTCCGGCTTGGAGTCCAGCTACGCCATGCGTTACAATGCCATAATACACAACCGGATTTAACCTTCCGTTCACGCCATGCCCTCCATCGGTTGGGCCAAACGCTTCCGTGACATTGCTCGGTCCTAGCGGTGCCTAGAACGACGAATCAAATTATTTTGTCAACCAAGTACTCATACTAAAGTACTAATTTGAAAAGGTAGCACGATGAGCATCTAACCAGCCAAGCACACACCCTAATAAGGATCGGACGCGCCGTAAAGTTCAGTATTCATTGGCAATATCAGCCACATCAGCGATAAAAACAAGTTCACGTTTTATTTTTAGAGTTGTTCATGGTGCCTGGGCATTAATATGACCAAGTACGGATACTGTGGCATGCGTCGCTCGTGTACCACTAGTCGTGAAGACAGAAACGCCCCAGCGGTAACTGATGCGACCATGACCTGGTTACACATTTATCTTTTTGTTTTAAAACAAAATAATGCAACATGTCTTTGCAGATTAGTAATTACCGGTCATCAAGGGCCCATCGGGTAAAATTTAAAGAAAATCGAGAATGATTATTTTTTTTAATTGCCGCACGAAAATGGCTAAATTTTGACTTTTTCGATTTTGACGAAAATTTTCGGGGGCAATGCAGAAAACACTTTCAACAGTAGAACGCTAATTAATTTGTTAGAAGTTCACAAAGCATGAAACACTCGACACAAAAAGTTTCAGCTTTAGAATAAAAATTTTAAGTGACTTAAAAATTCGCCGAAAAATGCCTCATTATGTAAGATTTGCTCCAGAAGCCAAGTTTGGCATTTTATTTCGCTTGAAATATATCCTCATATAAGTTAACTTTAACTAATTCTGGCAGAAAAGTATGCGTGGATTAAACGTAAAAACTTTGACGGTGTAGAAAGCTTTATTCTTTATTCCTCCGGCCTTCAAAGTTGCGTCATCGCGGCGTTGAGAAAATCGTTTTTTCAACCTTCTCTCGAATGCGATTTTTCTCACGAATACAAGGAAGAATCTTGCAAAAGTAAGGTCTGTCCCGCTATGTGGACAGGTTTCGCTACCTCATATAAAAATATTATTGAAAACAAAAAATAGGCATGACACCACCATGACCGTCCTTATCTGAACACACCCTGCTACGGTGTGAGTAACACGTGAGGCAACTAGTCAGCGATGACACTGGTCCATTATCGATAGACCTCTCCCTCGTCAAAGAGCGAGACTTCTTGGGGTTCGTGTTCAAAGTTTTTCATGACGGATAATGCGGGACGTATGTATACGATCGAGAGGTGAGCAACAACTTATTTACGGGCTTTGTCATGTAGGACACGAGTAGAGTGCTTTAGACGGCTACTTTAATCTCGTAACAGAATGGAATCTCGCTCTTTGTCGTTATCCGTGTGCAATTTCGTCGACATTTGTAGATATGCCTGGTAAGTAACATTCAAGTTTTCACTCGGAGGTAAATAACAAGTTTATGTGTGATTATTGAAAGTGCGTTGTTCGTGCTTTTTTTTGTTTATTTATACTAATTATTTTTGATTGCCTCCACCGCGTTTATACTAGACTCCTAACTGTATTAAGTTAGTAATATTTTTGCATAAAAAAAAAACAAGTTATACTTTGTTCTAAGGCAGCTCGAGCACATAGGGAGAAGTAAATTAGTTGACTGTAAATAGTAAGTTTAGTACCCCTGCCACACGGAAAAGTGATCATACTTTCTTTAAATGATATGGGACTGAATGAGCTCGCAATCCTGAGGGACTATCTATGCGAGTGTCGCGAGCTGATTTGCCGACCCTATAATGTCATTCGATCGAAATTACATTCATTTTGCCATGTGGCCGGGGTATAATGCAAGAATTCAGTGACTGCATGCGTCAACATCGCTTACATGATCGTAAATGACACCTGCCCAGCCGTGTCCGCTTTAACTACATCTACCTGATTTTTACTGTGATCCGTTTTGCTGTGTCCAATCACACTGCATGTCTATCCATTTTGTGGAAGTAATTGTGTATAAAATTGGCATTTCTACAGCAATAATTGCGTGGCTCAATGTCTTCGACTTAAAACAATCACATCTTTGTATAGACGGCTTCTACGCATACCTCGTGCCATTTCCTACCGTATTATTTAGCAGTGCAATAATTTGCCAGTTTCATAAAATGTTTTCTGACCCCGATGCTATGTGCAGCTTTCATTTTTGCTAATAGGACTCGCCTATGTGACTAGAAGCGCGTTACGACGCTCGATCCACGCGCGTTGCCTTCGCTTCGACGCGCGCCCCCAATGGCCTTCCTTCGCGACGTCACGAGAAGAGAACTACGGCCTTAGTTTCTAGGAGGTGTTGGGTCGCCTCCGGTGATGGGAGGAGCATTGTTACCGTTTCCAGGACGACCTGTCGGCCAATGAAAACGCTACAATTACGTTGCGATTGCAAACACTGTAATTACAAAAGGCGTATGCTTTTGTAAATGGTAAAAGCAAATAAGTAGAGCCCTGCATATCCGCGGATTATCCGCGGATATCCGCAGATATCCGCAGTAAACTGGCGGATGCGGATAAAGATTAGACGGATTTTAGCGGATTGCAGATCGGATGCGGATGTCAGGGGCTGCGGATGCGGATATCCGCGGATCCGGATCTAAATTTTTGCCCGGTGGCATTCAGTCCGTCGACTGACTTTTCATCTACAGATCGTTTCGTCGACATGCGACGTTTGATCGAAAAGCTTCCCGTGTTCGTTTCATCGAAAAACCTGAGATGTTTCGACGCACACAACCCTGCTATTTTCGTAACAAACGTTTTGCGTCTCGCCTGGATTAGAGGGGGAGGGGGACATGGTTTGGTTAAGCACGCCTTAGTGAATCGTGCGCTAGCTTTTAGCGGCTTAGTGAAGAAATATGTTGCTGACAAAACTTTGCAGGAGCATGTGCCCACAAAACGTACAACCTCGACGAACCGCGTGTGTCCATGAAATGAATGTCCGTGAAAAGTTGTCCACGAAACGCATTTCCACAAAACGCGTTCCGAAGAAACGATAGGGATCCTAAGAAGGATCTGATTCGTACTGAAGATCGCCTCAGTAAGTGCATATCATCTCGTCAAAAATGCCATCTATAGAAAAAGGAAAAGTTAAGAATACGGGGCATCAATCGTCCCGAGAAAGCAAGTTCTTGGGCAGGGAAAGAGCGGAAAACTTTATCGGACAAAGAAAACCTCAAACGAACAAGTCACAAGAAAGTAAAAGAAACATCCCCTCTCCGCAGAGAGTGGTGTGGTCATGATACCAAAAACAAAAGAAGTGCTTCGACAGCGAGCGCGACCCTTTGGCGCCACGGTTTGCAAAGTTTCGGAATCAGCAATGCATGCACATAGGCAGCCCTTTAATTGCCTGTTTCTTTTTCGTATGCTTAGAGTTCTAGCGAAGAAAGTCTGGTAGTTCATGTTTGTCCGATTACGACGCCAGGGCGCCAGCAATGCCAGCGGCTGCCGCGCGCAACCTCCGTAACCGCCCCAAACAAAGAGAAAAAAAAGTTTTCTTTAATATATATATTTGGGCGCCTGCAGGTCGCGATCTTTTTCGAACAACACGTTAGTCGATCCGATCAGGCCTTGGGCTCTGACTTAGCGGCGCCTGTGCCCGCTCGCTGACACGAAACACCGTGAGACTCGAGGCGGCCGCATACGCTCGGTAACATCACAGAAAGGATTTGTCTTCCTACCTTCCCCTCCTCTCTTTGCGAAATTTTTGTTTTTATTTTTTTATGACCTTTTTTTTCAGGCATCCGTGACAGAGCATCTGTGTTGCTGTGCGTTTCTTTGTGTTTTATTTCTGAGGCGCGTCCGCCTTGACTTTGAGCGGCGCGAGCTTTATAACGTATTTTTATTCCCATCTTTCGGGCACAACGCCAACACCGCATTTTCGCGTAATGGGACATATATGGCCTTTGCTTTAATAATAACAAAACAGTTGCCAGCTGCGGCCAATGAAGTAAATTGCGAAAACAACACACAAATTAAGAAAAAAATGTTCTCAACGTGAATAATTAGCTTTTTTAATGGTAAAATTAAACACCCGGTCCTAAATAGAAACTTCCTGAGCGTCATAGAAAATCCTTAAATCAGCCACTTTTTAGGATCACTTGAAACACGCAGGGTGCGAGGGTGTCCTGAAGTTACCATTCGTGTAGCTAACGCATGGTCTAAGATGCGAAAGCGCGGATGACATTTTAATCATGCGCGTTTTAGTATCTCCGGCCTATGCACCTGTATCACGAGTGTTAACTTCAGCCCATTCCCGCTCTTTGGCGCATGCATCAAGTCGTGCTTGATTGACTGATTTAGGAGTTTTTCATGAAGATCAGCAAGTTTTGATTAGAATAATATGTTTGTTCTGACTAATTAAAAATGTTAATCAATAAATTTAGGGTAATTATATTGCTAATGAGCATGTTTTTGCAATACCTGTAGTCAGCTGTTGCTGTAAACATTCCATTTATAAGGCTTTTCGAAACTCTTCACTGAGGCGCTCCGATTAATATATTTGTATAGTGCGTAATTTACACAGTCAGAGGCAGTTCTCCTACGGACCCGGAAGAGAAAAAATTAAGGTAATATGACAAATTAATCACTATTTTCTAAGTATAAATACAAATTATGTTGGAAAAAGGCAAAATATGTAAAGGGTATCACTAGTGACATATGGGCCAGTTGGTACATATTCTCTTTCGACACAATGACGCCTGCAAGGCAGGAAACCATGGTGTCGAACCGAAATGTTTTTCGTTCCGGTTTTCGTTCCGGTTCAGGGAAAACGGTTCAACTCCGGTTCAACTCCGGAGTGAAAAATAAAGGTTCAAACCGGTTTGAACCGGTTCGTACTCATATGCTACAAAAACAATCGATGACAGCAAAAGACAAACTATGCATATTTTATAGAAGTGTGTACATATAGAAAGCAAAGGCTCAGATTACTGTGTGCAACGAACGAGCTAGTGCTGGGGCACCTCGGGACGTTGGTGAAAGCGCAGTTCAATGAAAAGCAGCTGACCGAAGAAGCAGGATGTTGTCAAGCATATCCGGGGAAAGACAGCACCTCTGAGACGATTAAGTGAACTTTAGTGCAGAAAAGGCTCGCTGCACGCTGACCTTCGTCGCAGGCACTTCCAGGGCTACTTGTGCCAATGCGTATAGAGTTCTGGATGGCGCTCCACTTTTCTCCTACCAAAACGCAACACGTTACCGTCCCTTCAAAGCCGCGACTCCTTGTCTAACGTCGTCTCAGCCTACGATGGACTAAAGGCAAAAGCTACGGACCGCCAGATCCAATCACGAGCCACTTAGAAATTGTGTGGTATTTCAGCTTCGATGCACGTATCGTTGCCCGCGTTTCGGATCACTGATGGGTGTGGGCGGACAGTGGTTCAAATCGAATAGCAGGGAGTGAGTCAACAATTTTACATTGCAAAAAAAGCCACGACATACAGGCTATTTGCAGTGTCGAAGCTATAAAATGATGCAGCACTTATGGGTTCAGAGTATTATTCGTCCTCCCCTAATCAATGTTAAGCGTGTCATAGTATGGCGAGGAACATGATTGGACCTGGCAACCCTGGCTTTGGCCTTTAGTCCATCGTAGGATGAGACGGAGTATAGCAATGCTTAGAAAAGCTGTGCGCCTTGATGTTTGTGTTTCTGAGAAGAAAACGTTTTGATCCTTGCTGTTGGTGCTACCAGAGATCGAAGCTGTTTTGCTGTTTTCTGTAGCTGTAACTGTTGGTTGAATCCCCCTCCCTTTCCCGGGGCTAGACTTTAATTTCGGACTGATTATTACATCCGCTCAGTTATTTTGAAAGCAGATTAGATTCTGCACAGTATGGCAACTAGTGCAGGTTCTAAAATATCCATCGGCCTTTGTATCGCATTCTTATCCGATCAGTTGTACAATGAAATCAAGGCGTTTAAAGTGAATTGCACACAACTCTACCAAATTAAAGACAAGAAACACCAAACAAAGCTTGGACTGAACGCCAAAAGTATAAATAAACAAGGACAAAGAGAGGTATAGACAACACTAGGGGTGTTGTCTGTACCTCTCTTTGTCCTTTTTTTGCGTTCATTCCAAGATGAAAAACCAACTAGTCCAACTCACCGTTTTGCCACCAAACAGGCTCATTCAGTGGTCACTTTTGCAGACGTACGAATCGGGTATGTTCTAGTGTTAAATTTTCATTAATGAACCATTTCCGGTCCCCAAGAAAAGGTTGGGACGAATGTAGCAATTTGTTAAAGAAATACATAAGACCAGAAATCCCGAAGAATTGATAGTTACTGTGCTCATTTCGTTTGAGTTCTCGAGACGAACTTTATAAATTATGAAGACGACCGTTATGTGAAAACCTGACAATGTAACGTTACAAAGCTTTCTGCTAGCTAATTTTTTCGCTTTCTAACTTCCCACATGAACGAACATTGCAAAAATAATTGATCAGTTTTGCCCAGGAAAGAAAAAAATATTTATTACGGTTCGGCTCAACTTCGATTTGCTCAAAAATTAATACTTTTTCTTTAATTTTTTTGGTTTACTTTTTATGTTACTGTATTTTTTGCAACGCACTTTTCGCGCAAACTGACTTCGCGTATGAACCGAAAACCGCATGGAAAACATATCGGTTCCGCTCCGGAGCGAGAAAAATTATTTCGTTCCGGGTCAACTCCGGTTCGCTCGAAAAGAACGGTTTTTTCCGGTTTTCGGTTCACGGTTCGGGTTCGGTTCAATACCCTGGCAGGGACACAATAAGGAAGGCTCCTTCTCTGTGTTGCTACGCATTTTGTCAAAAAAGATGCCAAGGGTATACAAGCCCCTTCACCTGTTAAGTATGATTATGACGTCACCCACACCTGTACATTCTCATTCGCGGCCTAAAAGGTTGTTGAGATATACAGGGTGTTTCACGAATTCATGAAAGGTGGACAAATTCTGATATTGCGAAAACTACGCGTCGCACCAAAAAAAGGCTTGTGTCGTTTTGGTCCTGGGCCAGGGCCCTTTTTCGGAAAATTATTAAAGTCTGAGATAATTAGATTGTTAATTATTTTTCCGTAATTAACTTTTTTAATATTATGTTTATGGGCATAGTTTGAATTAGAAAGTTGCTCAGCGTCATCGAAAACCACTAAATCAACAAACTGCGGAATGATAGAAGGCACGCGCAGCATTTTACGGCTTTCTGAAAAACCGTACAAATTCGACGGGTTTTTAAGTTTCGGTTTGTTATCGGAGCGCATCTCAGACCCGGCGGCACCGCGCCCCGTGGAGAGATAGCGCAACCAGCCTCTGCTGCGTCGCGCGATGACAGCGCAGCAGAGGTTGGATGCACTATCTCTCCACGGGGCGCGCTGCCGCCGGGGCTGAGATGCGCTCCGATAACAAACCGAAACTTAAAAACCCGTCGAATTCGTACGGCTTTTCAGAAAGCCGTAAAATGCTTCGCGTGCCTTCTATCATTCCGCAATTTGTTGATTTAGTGTTTTTTGATGATGATGAGCAATTTTCTAATTGAAATCATGCCCTTAAACCCAATATTAAAAAAGTTAATTACGCAAAAATAAATTAACAATATAATTATCTCGGACTTTAATAATTTTCTTAAATAGGCCCCTGGCCCAGGTCCAAAACGACACAAGCCTTTTTTGGTGCGACGCATAGTTTTCGCAATATCGAATTTGTCCACCTTTCGTGAAACACCCTGTATACAATACCGTATTTAACAGGTCATCGGTGTGAGCCAAACCATATATTTGGCGTCCACTTTCCCGCAAAATACCGTCACGGCTAGCTTATTCTCTGTTTCATACTTAGCGTACAACGCTGTCAAAGCTACCGGCGCGAGCATGGGGCTTGATCTTGTTGATCATTTGCTCGAGTTCTCGCGCAAACAAAACCATAGATGAAGCCACGCACGCGCTCGCGCCAGTAGCTTTGACAGCGTTGCACGATAAGTATGAAACAGAGTATTGCTTGCACAATGCTGCAGCCCCGCACAGCTGCGCGAGTTCGTTCGTTGGCTCATTTTCTTGGACAGAATGTCTCAGGAGAAAGAGCAAAAGGCAGTACGTGGCTTCCACTTCCATCTGGTTTGCACGCACTCACGCGCGAAGGAAACGACAAACGAGGTGATGCGCTCGCTCGTTCGATTACCGTACGCATCCTATACCAGCTACGCGCCACGCAAACAGTCGTATTCGATTTACCAATGCAGTCAAGTTAAAAACACACACAGGAAGTACACTGCGCTGCTCTTTTCTTCATCGCACGATACTTTTCTGACTCGGTGTTGGCTACGCCACAGTGTTTAGCTCCGGCTCAGAGGAGTGGCCCTTCAGCCACCTTGGTCCTTAAGATCAGTGCTGCCAGTTACCATAGGCTTTCCTTCAATTCCCAGGAAACGCTCTTTTTTTTTCTTCGCCCTCCAGAAATTGTTAAACAGGTCCACACATACAACATATGATATCGCTTAAGCGTCCTGGCATTGGAAACTGAAGGCCGGGTAGTGGAATTTTCGAATCATAACTCTAGCCAATTGCGCCCATCCTGAACGAAGCGCCAACCCAACGAGGTGCCCACGACATAATCAGGGAATGGTGTACCGATTCTCGGCTGGTTTTTGGAGCAGGTAAATGAAACAAGCGCAGTGCTGTAGACTATTCTAGGTTCGCTTCCGAAACTACGCCAATATTCACGTCGTCGGGCAAAAAGAAAAAATACTTGACGCCGAGTATTTTATAAGATTATGTCAAGACCTCCGAGAATGAAAACAAAGAGGCCGGAAAAAAAATAAAATCTCAGCGAAAAAGAAAAAGTATAAAATTCAAGTGTTTGAATCACTAATTATAATGGCAACTGTCGCGCGAGAACTGCGTAGGGTCACTTTGCCAACCAACGATTTTTAGATTGTCACGGATGACGACTGGGGAGAAGCTAACGAACTGAGGGAACTAAATCTTTAATGCGGCTAAACTTGCGCCAAAATAAAATCACAATAGTGGGCGTCGCGGGCGTCGATGGCGGCGAGGCAGCGGGTACGTGCTCTGGCGGAAGACAGACTCGATGCTGCATGCTGCGGATATTTTACTGCGAGGTCTGTGTTCCTGATGGTTCCTGCCCTGAAGATACTTTTAACAACGAAAATGAATTGGAACTTTCCAGCGGGGTAACGAAAGGCTAAATACAAAATACATGGGGGGATTTGAATTCGTGATGCATCTTCGTGGGAGTCGCGAGCTCTGCCCACTCGGCGACTCTCAGCGGTATTATATAAAATTGAAAGTTTTTTTTTTTTTTACAAAAATCATTATCTTAAAACTTCTGATTATAGTAGAGGATTAAGAGCTCAAACACATGTGCGCAAGATTATCAGAAATGTGGCTGAGAACAGGATGACACAACTGTGCGTATTTATTGCATGCGAACAGAATTACAATATCCTGAAAATAATATTCGCGATTTCCCTACAGGAAATACCGTTGTGTGGTGTTTTCTTTTTTTTTTAGTGATGAATGGGCCGGAATTAATTTTCGAATGTAATTTTTCGTGTGGATGAAACGTATTCGCGAAAAGCCAACCAAACATCACACAAGAAGGGGAATAATAATAAGTACTAATTCTAGAACATGTTTTACAAATGCAAACTGCATGGCATTTTTTATTGTACGAAAATCTCAAATTGAATTTCCTCGAAATCATGCGAGCCTTTAACGTGCCGTAATTTCCTCGTTTTTTTTTTCTTATCATACAATGATTGTTTTAATAATCCAGATTGCATGTTTTTCTTTATTTAGATTCTCGTTCATGTATTTCAGACCTTATATATACACATCTGGGCAAATCTGTATGTTTTCTTTTTTCTTTCATCAACAAAGTTTCGGTTCTTGTAACACTTTGTACACTGCTTTTCTCTGACATGCCAGACTGGAGACGAAGTGATAGAATGGCTGTTATGGAGGGTTACATCTAAAGTTGCATCACCGGTATGTCAGAATATTTCGTGGACGCCGCCAAAACTTGGGACCGAAAAGACAAGGAATTTCGACCTACCGTTACTGACTGGAGCAAGAGATGGATCGTTCGTCTATCCGGTGGAGGACGTGGGGAGGAGTCTGCCTGGCACTAGTAGAGAACGGCGAGGCCAGCTTCCTCTATTATACGGTAGTAAAGGCCTCGCAATGTTTACGAATA
Source organism: Ixodes ricinus (assembly GCA_037355805.1). Taxonomy (NCBI): domain Eukaryota; kingdom Metazoa; phylum Arthropoda; class Arachnida; order Ixodida; family Ixodidae; genus Ixodes; species Ixodes ricinus. The sequence goes on along the minus strand of JAZHYW010034969.1, from coordinate 96,881 downwards.
TCCACGTTGCCAGGAGTATCCTCGAATGCGACACCTTTGAACGTCTAGTTGCGATGTTACAACTAGATCTAAAGAAGGATTTTATCGCGTGTCACATGTTGCTATTTATTTTTTGGATCTTAGAGCATGCGAATGTAGGTTCTGTAATTCTAGAGGGTTTGAAAATAGCATACGCCGGTTTTGCGACATCACTAATAGTCAACAAAAATAAAAGTGATGGTTTCAAAGTTCACTCCTCTCTAAGGCAAGGTTGTCCCCTGTCTCTCTTGCTTTTTGCGGTGTATTTGGAGCCATTTTGTTTGAGAATAATAAAGAGTGAAAACATACCTGGGTTTAGGTTACAGTTATGCGAAGTGAAAGTTCTTTCGTACGTAGTCGATGTGGCTGTATTTTTCTGTTGACCGAGAAAGCGTAGGTGAAGGAGTTAGTGTTGCCTCCTCCTTTGGCAAAAATACGCGCAGTGTAATTAACTGGGGTATATGTGCAGGTTCCTTGCACGGCGACTGGGCCACCGCGCCTGATATCTTTCTGAATGTTCAGTGGACGTCCTTGCCCGTGAAGTATTTTGGTGGGCCGCTCGAGCGCTTCAGAGATATCACCGAAATTTGGAACGAAGCGAGGGGGAACACGACAGAAAAAGTGTAGAGTTGGAAGGGTCGGGATTTGTCTATGTTTGAGCGTGCTACAGTATGTAATTTATTTTTAATAGCAAAAGTGTGGTACATTCTGTAGGTTATTGCTTCTTAGCGTACAGAAGCCGCACAAATTTTTTGGCAGTCTCCATCGGAATTTCAGTCTCGGAGCGTCCTTCTCGCAGAAATTTATTAGGTGCTGTTCCAAGTGATGGCAGATTATGCCTAGGTTTATGTTTTTACGCAGGCAGAATGATGTGTTCTTGCATACTGCCCTGCAGGTGCGATTTCGAAATGCGTTTCCGGAATTCGTTGACTCGTCCAGTAACTATTGTGTTCCAGTCTCCAAGGCTTCAATGGCATGAAGTTGTCTCTTTCGAATACTAAAGGTACGTTTTTCTTTAGAGTACCTTAGTTCCGTCACTCGAAATGACTGTTTAAGGATTTAGTTGATGTTTTCTTACCAGTGCACCTCTGCAGATCATTGTACTGCAAGGGGAGAAGCAGGATGTGTTAAACAAGTTAAGAAACTGCGGGCCAACCCATTTGTGAAATTTGTTTTCTTTAAATTGCATTGTGTTGTCTTTGCAGTCAAAACTTGTCTGAAGAACAAAGGTGATTTTGTACCGTGGTTCATAAATTGCATCCTCTGAAAAAAATCTCAGTCGATTGAACACGTCTTCAAAGATTTTGGGACACCGTATTTCACTGGGACATTCTCGAGCGTAAGCTGAAGAAAGACCTTTCTCTAACTGGACAAGGCATACGTTTCTTACCTGTTGACAACGAGAACAGCGTCCTTTTTACATGTTTATGCTTCTAGGCTTCCACAGTCTATGGAAGGCAAGAAGGAGTGTACGCCATGCGGTTTTTATGGCGCGGACCGTAAGTGAAAATTTTATTGAAAGTGTGGCACATCCGGGAAGTTTATCGTGCGAAGTCTGATTCCCCTGATTGGTTGTCAATGCTGAATGAATTTGTATGTTTGAAAATATATTAATGCAATTGTGTTTGCTACAAAGCGGCCAACTTGTTTTTAACATCGCGTGTGCGTGTGTGTGTGTGTGTGTGTTTTAGGACCAATGCTTAAACAGGCAATCACGAAAAACGAAAGTCTGTGTGGACTAGTAAGTAGCGTGTCTAGCTCGCAACCGAAGGGTCATGGGTTAGGATTCCGCCTAAAATACAATTCTTTTTTCTCTCAGGCGAATCAATTGCTTTATGAACAAAATGTAAGGGCGCAAACGAGCTGGTGTACATTGCACATGGTTGAAAAAACCCCGAGACTGCGGGTAAACGACACAACACTAAAAAGTCTCTACTAGAGACTTTTTAGTGTTGTGTCGTTTACCCGCAGTCTCGGGTTTTTTCAACCATGTGCTTTATAGACCCTTTTTTGATGAATCGCCACCGGGTAGTGCTACAGTCTTTGACGACCAAAAAAAGTTCCGGTTTATAAAGCAAAAAAAAAAACGAACAAAGCCAGCATAAAATTACCAATTCTCATCGCGTATGCCAAAAGAACGAAGGAGTCCGAGATGTGTTAAAATGTTTCGAGTATTTGTGTAAACCGACTTGCCTCCTCCAAGATGTAATATTCTACAGCCGAGGCCCTCGTTAAATCTCTAACTTTGTTTTCCGTCTAGCTTTTATGCTTTCGAGCACTGATCACATAAGCATGCTCAACAGGCTTGCAAAGACGATGTGACCGGAAGTCTCTTGGGACGCAAGCGGAAGTTTATGTTTGTAAAACGAATTTGGGTCAATAAAGGGAAATCATTGGAAACACGCGGCGACCTTTGTTTCGGATTACATGTCATGTTTTAATCACTTTCATTCCACACGTGACGTCACATTTTACATGAGCTTTGTTGGTTGTTTCAAATTACCGCGGGAGGTCATGTGGTTGTGGTGTCATCACCCTATCGTCCAATCAAGATTTTCCCGTCCCCCTACGCCAACACAGGCTTTTCTGCAACAGGAGCTCGTTAACGCTTTCGCTTTAAAATTAAAACAGAAGGCATCATATACTCACGACCTCGAAGTAGGGGTATGGCCAATCGGGGAATACCGATCACAGCGGCGCCTTTGATCGCACTTGCCGCCAATCTGACTTCAAATCTAGCCAGTTGTGCGATTGGAATCGACCTTTCAGTTATGACGAAATGTAGAGTCTGAGAGACAAACGAAAATAGTGAAGCATCACGTACAAATTGATATATATTTTATATCTCCATTGGTCTTTCAGTCACAAGACAACAGCTTAAAATAGCTGTCCGCTTAGGTGCATAAAAAAGAATACGTTTTGATTTAAATTTAAAAGACAGTTTAAATAGAAAGAGACACCTGCTCTTCACCCGATTTTATTAAATTGAGCGAGGGTATTTCATTCATCGATTCTTCTTATTGGGAAGCTACTCGGGCTTCCATTAGGTCGCTGCCTGTCTACTTCCGTCGCTCCCGTCAATGCCTTAATTTATTTACACGCGCGTGGGCGTTACTTGCTTCAAAATAAGATGCAAAATAAATACTGACCCCCTAAGAAATGAAGAGGAAGGAAGAGACACTACAAATATCACTGTCGGGTTTTCTTGAAGAGCGCTATCGAAACTTCAACCCCGACTTTTAAATGCACCGGCCCATATATTGACCGTCATCTAGATACTCGTAGTTCCTAAACAAAATAAAGAAAACACCCTAAAATATGTATCAGCCGAGACCCCCAAAAAATAGGAAAAGATTCGCGTAACATTTATTGTTTAACATGCGTGTCCCAACCAGGTGTAAAACAAGAAAAAATTTCTATTTTGTTTTTGATAGCTTTTAAGAGTGCTTACGTGTAGCAATGCGAAAGCATTTTCTACACGCAGCGCACACCTCTTCCTTTTGCACAAGGCGGTGACATCACGCTCCCCCACTGCGCAGGCGCGGCGCCCCTTTCGGCCTCACGGCTTCCGTGACGAAGCATCTGCGCTGCTGTGCTTTTCTTCGTGTTTTATTTATGAGGCGCGTCCGCTTCAGAGCCGTATATTGGGAAAGTCTGGACAGTAGGAGTGGCTACGAAAGCGCTGGTGAGGGGAAAAGTGAAGAAAAGGGGCAAGCACCAAAGGAGTGCGAGAGAAAGGAGGGAGCAAGGAGAAAACAACCGCCATTTTGACGGAACACACATTCCGGTGCAGAGAACTCTTGAGGTTATGCGTCGTCTGCCTCGGGCCGATTTCTTTTTCACCTGCATGAAAGGTTGCGGCCAAACGTGGACAAAACATTATTCGTTAGCTTTTACCCCACCGAGGAATAACACTCTATCATTTGCTTTCCATACAAAACAAAATAGAAGGAAAGCGCCGAAATTTGAATGTCGATCCCATGCATTCCACCGGGCGAATGCATGAAAATGGCGGCCCTCCCGCACAGCTGGAAGGAGCCGGGAGTTCCTGCGCTTGCGCTCGCGCCTCGCACTCCGCGCAGCGGGGCTAAGTGTCTCACTTGGGAGGGGGCGTTAGGTGGCGACATCATAAACTGACCTAAAGGTACGTTTATACTCCAACGTAACGTCGACGGGTGCGGCGTAGCGTGCGCGCCCAGATACTGATTGGTCGCAGATATCGAGTTCCTGGTTGCCGGCAAATGAAAGGCGCGCGTTCTGCGCTACGCTGCATTCACTGCGCTCAACGACGGAGTATAAACAGCCCTTAACTCTCCCAATATACGGCTTTGGTCCGCTTTAGAGTAACTCTCTATGCTCATCTTGAAGAGCCAGGGTATCTCGTTCCTCTTCCTTTCTCCGCCAACTCCTTATTGGCGGAGAAGCGGTCACGTGCACCGAGCGGTATCCGACTTTCATGGACGAAAACGACCTTGCAGGGGCCGACTTTCGGGTGGATCATGGTTCTCGCTTTGCGTTTGCGAAATATACATCCCACACTAAAATAGAACGAAATGGAATGTTCCTTGACCATTCAACATTATGTCTAGCCTTTGGATACAGTGTAATCGCTTTGTTTTTAAACGCGAGCGATGTTTTAAATCATGTTTTCAAAGTCTGGGAAGAAGACGACACGGAGGACGATGACATAGCTCGCGTCTGCGGCGCTCGCGGAGTGATACGCGAGTGGAACATCCGGGCACTTCGGACCAGACAACCGCCCGTATCTATGGCTTGCGAACGGATGTTTTCGTCGGCTACTAAATTCTACCGAAAGCATACAGAGAAACAGGAAACAAATGACGGGACGACGGCTCACGCACGGCGTGGCGCCGCGCTATACAGCAACTCATGTTTACAAACAAACCGGAGCGCCCCTAGTGGACGCCACCGGCGCCGCGCATGCGCGATGGGGTATGGGCAAGAAGCTCGCCGTCGCTCATACACAAACCATTGAAATGCGATGCTTTCGGCGTCGGTGTGAGTTGCCCTGCCCGTTTTCACGTTCGAATTGTTGATTCTACGTCTTCCTGGCGACATCTGACTACTTCAGCGGCGTCAGCGAGATTACCGAGGCTCGTTACACCGGCAAAACTTCGCGTGAATAATGTGACATGCGGCGATTCATTCCGCGTGGACGCCGCAGTATGTACGCAAAATCCTGATTCGCATGATGAGATTTCGCTCGCAATTTTCAGTCACGACGCCGCTCGGGCTGCAAAAGCGTGAACCGTAGCTGAAATGGTCGACTTCGATACTGAAAATCGCAAGCAGAATCGGACCAAGTCAATTAGGCATAGAAAGTCAGTGATGATCACTGGTAACAATGATCAACATCTCCTTGTATCTACTGTTTACATCGTGCCTGCTTACCAACCTTCGAACTTAAGTCTTTTGAGGCCTGCACTTACTTCTTATCGCAATTAGCGGGCCAACATTTGGTCTACGGGCCGGCGTCGTCTAAGAGAGCAGACGACAAGCAGAAATGTTTGAGAGAGCAGACGACAGTTCGAACGATCAGGCGGCCATTTGAACTTGAAGACGCACTGAACGTAGTCCGCAGGTGGTCCGTAGACTTGACGGTTTTCCGGCGTTCATGTTGCAACAAAACAAATAAACCCGATGACCACAAGTACCCGTGAATTGAACCCAAAGTGCTTCCCGGCCAAGCAATCGTAGTCCGACGGCGTCTGGTTTTCCATTTTCCCGGCACATATTCACGTTTTCGGGCGTGCCGAGCACATAAAAACTGATCTTGAAATCTTTCTCGACTCTTTCTTTCAATTCCCAGGAAACGCTATTTTTTTCTCTTCGCCCTCCAGAAATTGGTAAACAGGTCCACACATACACCATATGATATCGGTTAAGCGTCCTGGCATTGGAAACTGAAGCACGGGTAGTGGAATTTTCTAATCATAACTCTCGCCAATTGCGCCCATCCTGAACTAAGCGCCAAAGTTCCGGTGCCCACGACATGACCGAAAATGGTGTACCGATACTCGGCTGGTTTCTGGTGCAGGTAAATGAAACAAGTGCAGTGCTGCATACTATTCTCGGTTCGCTTCCAAAACTGCGCTAGCATTCACAACGTCGGGCAAAAAAAAAAAAAAAGTAACTTGATGCCTAGTATATTATAAGACTATGTCAAGACCCCCGAGAGTTTAGACAAAGAGGCCGGAAAAACATAAAATCTAAGCGAAAAAGAAACAGTGTAGAATCCAAGTATTTGAACCCCAAATAATGGGAACTGTCACGTGTCAAATGAAATTACAGTTGTGGGCATCATGGGCGTCGATGGCGGAGAGGCAGCGGGTACGAGCTCTAGAGGAAGACTGACTTGATGCTGCCTGCTGCGGATATTTTTATGCGAGGTCTGTGCTCCTGATGGTTCCTGCCCAGAAGGTACTATTAACAACGAGTATGAGCTGGAACATTTCAGCGGGGCAACAAAGGGCCAAATGCAAAACACATGGTGGGATATGAATTCGCGATGCATCTTCGTGGGAGCCGCGTGCGCTGCCCTCTCGGTGACCTCAGCGGTATTACATAAAATTGAAAGTTTTTTTTTATATAAATCATTATTTCGAGTCTTCTGATTATAGTAGAGGATTAAAGGGCTCAAGCGCATGTGCGCAAGATTATAAGAAAATCGGATGCCAACAGGATGATACAGCTGTGCGTAGTTATTGCATGCGAACAGAAATTACAATATCCTTAAAATAATATTCGCGATTTTCCCACAGCAAATACCGTCGTGTGTTTTTCGTTTTATTAGTATGCCTCGATTAATTTTTGAATGTAATTTTTCGTGCGGATGAAACATATTCGGGAAAAGCCAACCAAACATTCCAGAAAAATGGGAAGATAAATCAATGCTAATTCTAGACCGTGTTCCAAGAATGCAAACTGCATGGCTGCTTTTATTGTAAAAAAATTTCAAATTCAATTTGTTCAAAATCATGCTAGCTTTTCACGTGCCGTAGTTAGCGTAATTTTTTACAGTTTTTTTTTGTTGCAATAGCATACAGTAAACCTTTTCATAACAGTGGCGTAGCAACTTGTATTTGGGTGGGAAGGGGCAAACCAGACCCCAGACCCCCCAGCGCCGGGGAGGGGGCGGTGCCCTTGAAATCCCTTGGGCGCAGGGCCAGTATGTGCCCTGCCCAGTGGCAGCTGTTTCAGGGGGAGCAAAACACATGCTTTCCCCCCCTCCCAGAAAGGGGGGGGGCAAGCTTCCCCGGTTGGTACGCCCATGTTTCATCATAAATATTGAATTCTTTTATTTACTTTCTCTTTTGTTTATTTCAGACCTAACGAATACACATCTAAGGAACTCTGTATGTTTTTTTGTTTGTTTTTCTGGCATCAAGGAAGTTTCGGTTCTTGTAACCCTTAGTATTCCGCTTTTCTTCGACATGCCAGACTGGAGACGAAGCCATAGAGTCGCTTGAAATGGATGGGGATATGTAGGGATTCATCACCGGTGTGTCAGAATGTTTCGTGGACGCCGCCGAAACTTGGGACCGCAAAGACATGGAAAGTTGGCCGACCGTTACCCACTGGAACGAGATGGATCGCCCGTCTTGATCCAGTGGAGGAAGTAGGGAAGACTCTGCATGGCAGTAATAGAGGACGGCGGGGCCGCCTTCCTTATTGCTGATGGATTTATCACGGTTCCACTCATAGAGAGGATACATGCGGGAATTACGGATGGGAAGAGATGTGAGGAGCTCAAAGAGTCTGATAAGAAAAGCTAAAAAAAGTAAAGTAGAAGAGCCCGTAAAAGTGTGCGTCTAAATGTATACAAAGTAGCGCACGTGTTTTCCCGCAGATAATAGATTGCTGCTACGTTGCATTTCTTTGGAAGTTTAATAATGGGGTCCTTTTTTCTTCCTTTGGCGCTTTCGTTTTCCGACTACACACTCTTTTCATGGCGCGTCAGATATCCGGATGTTCATGTAAGGTATGACATTCTTGAGGTCTAGCAAAATCGGTCTTAATTTACCCCTCCACTAGTCTCCCGTGACCACGTGCATTCAAAATATGCTCTAGTGGGTATTCATGGAAGAAAAACACAATCTAATTATATATTTTAACAAACCTCGGTAGTTTACCAATATGACGACTCCACTTATTTTCTCACTTTCCTGTTGTAATCAAAAATGGTAGATTGTAAAAAAAAAACAAAAAAACTGTACTAGCCCCAGCCAGTCTGACGCTTTAGTTTTTGCAGGGTGTCCGAAAAAAACAATTGCAGAGTTTTTCAACCGCAACAAAAACCTACGCATCGCCGAGCGCTCATTCTGCGCCTAAATAAAGCGCTAGGAGTCCAAACCAGATGCCGAAGTTTTAGGACGGAGTGTTATCTTATTTACAAGTTATCAGTGACTTTCTGAAAATTTTAATAAAAAAATGGCAGCCGGTGAAGCTTTCAAATACACGGAGCCGAACGGCAGCAGTAACCGAAAACGGTCCGTCCCTACACTCTAAAAAAAAGTCCGTGCGTCTGCTTTCCCGGATAACACCCGGAAAGTTAACCACCGCAACTTACGTAGGCAGCTTAGCGAATGAAGATGCCGAAACATATATTTAAACCAAAAAAGGCAGTCTGAGTTGTGACATTAAGCAACGCAAAACGTGGCGCTTGCATTGCTTAATGTCACAACTCAAACTAATTTTTTTGGTCTAAACATATGTTTCGGCATCTTCATTCGCGGAGCTGCCTCCGCTAGTTGCGGTAATTGGCTATCCGAGTGTTGTGCGGGAAAGCAGACGCATGGGTTTTTTTAGAGTGTATTTACGCAATGAAATTATATAGGGAATACGCTTATAACTTTTGATTAAAATAACGATTTCTTCTGAAACTGTGGCATCTGGTTCCAACTGCAGGCGCTACATTTGGCTGGAGAAAGCGTTCGGCAATGCAGAAGTTATTTTTGAGGAAAAAAAACAACATAAAATTTATGCTTTAAAATTTTTTACCCTGTAAGTAGGTAATAATGCACTGTCCACTGGGCTAGTTGGTAAGTATTTATTCTGGTTAAAAAACGCACAAAAGATGGTGACAAATTAGAGAAGCACGACAGATAGGCGCTCACACGCAAGAGACACTTTAATCAAACTTCAGAGGCCACATAAAAAAAAAAAGAGGTTCTCTCCTTTACCCCTTTGTCCTTTTGCACATGCGCGGAACAATACATCCCAGCTTCATAGCTGAAAAAAGAAAAAAGAAAAATCCGGCTTGCTTAGTGTTTTTTTTTTAAGTTTTTAAGTAGAAAGAAATTGTTCCGCGCATGATCAAAACAAGAAAAGGGTAAAGGAGAGAAGCTCTGCTTTTCCCAGGTGCATCCTCTGAAGTTTGATTAAACTGCCAGTTTGCGAGGGAGCGCCTGTCTGTTGCGTTTGTTCTCTACTATGTTCTCGCCTTTTGTGCTTTTTTTAACCAGAATTTGTGTCAGTGCCATTGCTAGTTTCACAATAATCTTGTACCTTAACGTTCTAGAAAAGTTGAACTGTGAGAAACTATCGATGACAGGAAAGACAATAGCCATCTGGATCGAAGGGTCAAGCATTGCACATAAACTTTCTTTCACTGGCTGAAAATGGATGCGTCCCTTGCAGCCATAGCAATGGACGTGCCCCTTCCTGCTCGCATCTAAAACATTGCTAGTAGACTCGTTCATTAATGCGCTTGGCTTTACTCGTGGAAAAAAAGAAAACAAGCTCGTGAAGTGATTTTATAGTCTGCTGCAAGTTTAGAAAATCAGGATTAGCTCCTACCACAAAGCCCCTTTAGTCTTTACTCCTTCAACTTTACCAGAGGCCTCTTAGCTAAGAACGCTTTGGTGCTGAATTTTCCTGCGTCGCTAAAGAAGGTCACCGTAGCGCACCGATCGGGTTCTGCGTTAGTGTGCCAGCCAAACGCTGATGAATCACTCGAGTGCAATCTGTACCCTACACTGGCCTTCTTTAATGACGCCGGAAAAGGCATCACTACCAGATTCTTATGCAGTAGGTGTTGACCAGAGCAAGTGCTGGAGAGGAGAAAACCACCGATCATAACGAGCCCAGAGCTAGTCGGAAGGGCTTGCCTGTCCCATCTAAAACCTGCCGGAGAGTTAAGAAAATGTCACAAGCGTGCGCAGTATATGCTTTGAACTACTTGTGAATCCGGCTTTCTTGTTCGTGTTGCCGTGTTTTACCTCGCACAATGCACGTTGAAAGCGCAGAGCACCAACGTGCATTGTGCGAAGTTGAACACCGCTTTTAATATGATGCATTCGCAGTTGGTCTGGTGTATAATGTGGCACTTTGATTTAGTAAGGATGACTTAGGGCAGACAAAAGACAGCGTTAATAGCAGAACTCGCGAACACTTTCTATTTCTACAATGTTAGGTTTCGGGACATCTGTCTCTGTATTGCGCCAGATGCGGTTATTCCCCTCTGGCTAGTGACGTAAACGTATTGGGCAAGCATCCCAAGCACTCGTCTAGAGCAGAGTTGTGAAAATTTTTCAGTCCCGCGACGTGAAGTATAGGCCGTTTTACTGAAAAATGGGTGAGACATAAAAAGGGAAAGGGCTACCTGTGCTTTCCCTCTTGCTGGGTCGGTAGAAAGAGTGAAAGTCCCGGATGTGAGGCTTGGCCGGTGTTGGGTGTCTGCAGTGCCCGAACTTCGTTCCCGCTTTCTTCTCTGTTTTAAGCTCGCAAACTTAATTAGATCCCCGGGCTTCGATTGCGACAGTCCCCCTGTCATCGGGACACCATCACTCGGTCATAGGGCACACGAATAACGACAGAAAGCGTCGAATACTGTCCGAGGAGCTATGTAGCTTGCACGGGATCCGGCAAGGCGAGTGCGGCTGCAACGCCATCCTCTCGACAGTACTCGTAATAATTTGTGAATGGAGCGCGCATCGAACGCTGTACGCTGTACCGCCGATGAACATAGGGTACACTCGCAAGGTGCGTGCGAGTTTTCTCATTATAATTGCTGTTTCAGCTTGTAAAATTTTGTAACTGAATTTATCTTAATATTGATATTTTGCAGTAGCGACACTGACTCTATTTTATCATCTACAACACTTAGTTGGAGGTTCATTTCCGCCGCCGGGTGTGGCTGGAAATTGTTGAAAAGTTAGTTATATCGGTTTTCCTGAATCGCGATTTCCTGCGCGATACCAGAGATTCGGCAAAAGCGCTTCTTGGAGTGCCGCTGGAGGGTTGTTTCCGTCCACAGGGCGCTTTGAAGCGCTGGATATTCGCTTCAGGGTACGTCTCGTGTGTTGCGATCTGGGTTTACGAACCAAGTGTCCACGTTTCTTTGTTCGAGTCATGGCATCCGCCAGTGCGGCTGACGGGGGGAACAGCGGCAGCGAACGCGCCAGCAATAGAAATTGGAGGTGAGTACTGAAAATATTGCATCAAATATTAAAATATTTCGTGGCTGCTTTGAGGCTTTCTGTGATTCGATATAAGTACATCTTGAACGTCTTCGTCGTTCATCCACAAGGCAATCTATTAACACGGACAAGCAAGATAAAAGTAGCGCAGCAAAACGATCGGTGGCAGCTCCGGGTATTTACAAAAGATAATTGAGGTTCCCGTGTCGTGTATTGCTTGATGATTAGTAAACACGGCTTCGTTGAAATAGGCCCATTGGAAGCAAGAATTTATAAATGGTTCATCAGTTCCAGTCATGCGGAAAGCGACGGAGCTTAAAAACATTGCAGCCGCACTAGCCTAGCTTGCCAGATTCCATGCAAGCTGCATAGGTCCTCGGACAGTATTCAACGCTTTCTGTCGTTATTCGTGCACCCTATCACCAAGCCACGGCCACTTGATCCCCCTGTTGGTGCGGCCTGCCGATTTTTTCGAGAACAAAAGAGCGCGCGTGAGAGGAGAACTTCTCTCATCTGCCGTGCGGGCGCTGCACATCGGTGAGTGGTCTTGTGAGCTGAAAGCTAGGAAAGCGCCCAACGCGCTCTTGCTCCGCGACCCAGATGAAAAACCTGCCCGTCATTGGCTTCGCCGATACCCAAGCGCTGCCGCGGTTGCGGAAGGCCGCAAAACTCGCTTGCCCCCACCTTTGCACCACTTTGCGCGGAGAAAATATCGCAGTGACCCTGTGCTCGCAAGTGCGGTTTGTGTTCGCATTTCGGAGGCTGCCAGAGGTGGAAATGCGCCCTCTAGTTCTGACTGCCAGACGGCGATGAAATGTGCCAGCTCCACTCGTGAAACAGGAAATCCTGCAGTTCCTGAGGCAGCTCTTGGTGTGCTTTAGAAAATTCAGCACTTGATGAAGTACAATGAAGTCCCTTCCGAACTTGAGTTCGCACCGCTGACTTACATGGCTGGCTACTTGGCCTTCGTTTGCGAACAAAACGTGACCATTTTTATTTGTAGAAATCGTCGTAATTTCAAAGTAATTAGCTGAAACATTCAGCCTAGCAAAGCAATAGAAATGTCTGAGTGAAAGCAAGGAAGGCTAATGTGTAGAACCCGCTCAACTTTGCAGGTGACGTGTCCTGAATGCAAGCTGCAACTTAAGGGAAATGCATCACGTGACGGAGCATATCAGTTCGTGTTTAGCCTTGACCAAGGAGGACTCAGCTATCCACGACCTGAAGCTGTCTGGCTGTGCAAGCTCGTCTGCACCTTTGTCGAGAGAGCTCTACAGTCGGCAGAGATTCGTCGTTGTGGACGGATTTGCAAGGTCCTCTCGAGCGCTGTGCTTCCACACTTTATGGACTGCCCGCTGATGTGGTGTACTAACTGCAGAGACCCGTACCACAGCGAAGAGCTCTGCGAGCTCTTTCTCAGGAAGCTCCTCAGACCTCTTTTGGCAAGCTGGGCTGGTGACCTAAACAGCTCTCTAGAGAATATATTGAGGCTTTCGCGGAAGCCTCTTTCCCGGAAGGTACTCCGCTTGTGAACTATATGACTCCCTTGATCTGTTTGTGAACAATGAAGTTTATATTGCTGAGGTTATGCACGAGGAATCAGTTCTTTTATTGTCCTTCACCGATGAATAAAAGGCACAGATCGAGCGTGCTCGAGAGTCGGTTAAAAGCGGAAATTATACGGCCTAGCTATATCCAACTATAACGCCTATATTACAGTGGTAGTAGAAACGGGGCAACACTTACGGGAACAAGAAAACGACAATTCGCTCATACTGCCAGCTGAATGCGGCTCTAACGCACAGCCTGCAGCTGAGTGAGCTCCTCGCAGAAAGAATCGTGTGCTTTTATTCTACACAGATTTGTCACATCATTCATGCAATCTGGCACTCGTTTCAATTGAGACATGCCGCTTGACGAAAAACAATCTAAATAGCCACACCGGGCCGCGCCGGGCGGACTGCTCCTCTCTCGCCGATAACGAGCGCCACGGCTGGCGCTGCGGGGTAAAGTAGAACTATCGCTCTCACCGGCAAAGCGAGGCATACGGCAGGCCGCCCCCAAGAGGAGTTGTAATCGAGCGGCCGTGACCGAGCCATGGTGTCCCGATGACCGGGGGACTGTCGCCATCGAAGCCGGTGGCTCTAGTGAAGTTTGCGAGCTTAAAACAGAGAAGAAAGCGCGAACGAAGTTCGGGCACTGCATACACCCATAACCGACGAAGCCTCTCATCCGGGACTTTCACTCTTTCTACCAACCCAGCGAGAGGGAAAGCGCCTCCTTTCCCCTTTTCTCTCTCGTTCTCAAAATGGCACTACCCACGATAAAACGGTCTATACACCAACTCATGTTTACAAACAAACCGGAGCGCCGGAAGCGCCCCTAGCGGACGCCACCGGCGCCGCGCATGCGCGATCGGGGTGTGGGCAAGAAGCTCACCGTCGCCCATAAACAAACCATTGAAATGCGATGTTGTCGGCGTCGGTGTAAGTCCCCTGCGCTCTTTTTCGCGTTGGAATTGTTGATTCTACGTCTTCCTGGCAATGTGTGACTACTTGAGCGGCGTCAGCGATATTAACGAGGCTCGTTACACCGCAAAACTTCGCGTGAATAATCTGACATGCGGCAATTCATTCCGCGTGGACGCTGCAGAATGTACGCTAAAGCCTGATTCACATGAATGAGATTTCGCTCGCAATTTTCAGTAGCGATCGTCGCTCGGGCTGCAAAAGCGTGAACCGTTGCTGAGATGGTCGACGTCGATACTGAAAATCGCAAGCAGAATCGGACCAAGTGAATCAGGCATAACAAGTCGGTGATGGCCACTGGTAACAATGATCAACATCTCCTTGTATCTACTGTTTACGCCGAGCCTGCTTACCAACCTTCAACCTTAAGTCTTTTGAGGCCTGCACTTACTTCTTATCGCAAGTACGGGGCCCATGTTTGGTCTACGGGCCGGTTTAGTCTAAAAGAGCAGACGACAAGAAGAAACGTTTGAAAAACCAGACGACAGTTCGAACGATCAGGCGGCCGTTTGAACTTGAAGACGCACTGAACGTAGTCCGCAGGTGGTCCGTACAACTTGACGGTTCTCCGGCGTTCATGTTGGTACAAAACAAATTAATCTGATGACCACAAGTATCCGTGAATGCAACCCAAAGTGCTTCCCGCCCAAGCAATCGTGGTCCGACGGCGTCTCGTTTTCCCTCTTCACGGCACATATCCACGTTCTCAAACGAACCGAGCACATGAAAACTGACCTTCAAACCTTTCTCGACTCTTTTGGTACAGTTGTGGCATTTTGACGAGAAGGCAGGTTTTTGTCTGGTTCCTTTCAAAGCAACGCAGGAATACACATCTCACATGGGCGCTTCCGCCCACAGCCCCGGACCGGAAGTGCGTCCGACGCGCCACCACCGCGCCGTGACGTAACAGAGATGAGTTCGCCGCCCAACAGACCCCCCCCCCCCCCCTTCTCTCTCTTTAGAGCAGTACCAAAGCTATCAGCGGCTCGGCTTTCTGAGGCCCCCGCGACCCCTAGACGTCGCCTCGGGACCCCTGGTTTGCTTATGCCTCTGGTCTAGAGAAATTCACGCAGCTTAGTACATTCGGCAACACACTTTAAGATTAGCGTTAGTGCTGAGCAGATCGTTTCAATACCTCCGAAACCCCCGATAACGATACCATGCCCGCGCATAGGCGCCAGAGGAGTATCGGGTATCGTTATCAGAGTCATCGGAACGATCAACTCACATGCTCTATTCAATAAACCCGATACCTAATTTGCACTGATTACACAATTTTGCCAGGTTTATTTGGCGTCGCGATATGAAGTGGCTTGACGAGGTGTAACGAGAACATGCCCTGCTCGTTATCTTGTACTATTTTTTGCCTATTTGCAGTTTAAATCTAATGATAACGGCAGTCATTGTAGTCAGCGCTGTGTCTGCTATTTCTTCTATTAGACCCAGCTGCTTCTCTGTTCCTTTTTTTTTTAATTTTCCTTACTCAGCATAATAGGGAATCTTAGTTACTCGTTTTGATTCGAATCTATCATGCCCGAACGACTTGTCGACGCCAGTGCGTATGCGCGCGCTAGTTATTCGGGACATTGAGAAAATGTAGGTTTATTGAATTGTTTTGGAGGCGACAAGTATTCCCCTGAAGGAACTTTGGCAGGCTTTAAACGGCAAAATTGTTATTGCACGCAGCACCTGAGTCGCGTGAACGAGAAAGACTTGGAGCATTTTATCATAGCCGATGGAGCAGGACGAGCCTCAAAACTTGGACTCGCGATGAAACCCAGATCGCAAGGCGGTCCCAAGAGGCAGCTGCGCTTTTGCTTTGAAGCGGAAGTTTGATCTATGAGCGATTCGCCAACACCTCCGCGTACCCGGGGGCGTTGGCTCGATATACGACATTGCCACTCTACAAACTTTGAGAGAACTGAGTCTGGGCGGCGTCGTGACACGACCGCGATTCAGTCACCACGTGTTCTGTTCAAGTCCTGTATTTCGAAACTACCCCTAAAATTTCCAATACCACGGCTTACGCAAAAAGCAGAATTTAGCTGGCACGTCCGTATATTATATACTTACTTTCAAGCAAGGTTACGTGGAGTTCGAGGTGAACATTTGGCGGTATTGAACGCTTCTGTTCAGCACTCTTGGAGCGGATCACCTTATTTTAATTTTAGTTCTTGCGATGCCTGCTGCCGGTGGGTTTTACTATAACTCTAGCAAAGACACCAAAAACAAAAAATTAGGTAATACCTTCAAACGCGGAGGCCTAAATTCATGAAAAGGTGGCGGACCTTCTCCAGGACAGAATACTCGGAGGTTTCAGCGAATCAATCGTAAACAAACCTTTCGCTTCGAAGCGATACGTCAGCTTTACTGAGTTGACGCCTTGGCATGCGCGTTCTGCCGCTGGTCATGTTAATATGCAGCTCGTTTGTTTCTGTTTGTTGGTACGGTTAGGAAATGAGTCATAATATGGCGCATTTTGTTATAAGTTCATGCTATCTTGTGCATGTTATGCATGAATGCTTCTGCACGAAATTTGAATTGCCCAACACCTGTATGGGTCTCAAATGTACATACAGTATAAACATATAAATAAAACAAATAATAAAAAATAAATTTGTCATGTCGCGAGGATTTTCTTTCTCGTTCACGCTAGTCCACGTGTCGCAAATTGTGACAATTCGATAAAACCGTTACCGAATTCCCGCGCAATTTGCGCGCGCATGCTTTGCTGTGCCGGCGAATTGGTCGGGGAATAAACCATTCGCCTCCAAACGACTTACTAAATCTCCGTATTAACTTTAGTTCATGGCAGGGTACTATGAATAGACACTGCCTTGGCAGCATACTTGAATTAATTACTTCGGAAATTATGATCTTATTAGAACAAAAGCACGAAAAGTGATTGAATGCGCTAATATTACAGTCGAAAACTATTGCAATTACTAGCAATTTCTTTGCAGTCATATTATATGGTAACATTTTTATTCGCTGAAATATATTGGTGCCCTTCCTATCTGTCCACAAAGGATTCTGTTCTCATGGTTTTACATTCTTCACATTTTGAGCCTTTGCCTTACTTCTTTCATTATTGCTATTTATTTATTTATTCATTCATTCATTGATAATTTTAATACTTATTTATTTATTTAATTCATTAGCTCAGGGCCACAGGCGTTACAGAAAAAAGTTGATTATAAAAAACACGCAACCCAAAAAGTATTGATTACAGGTATATGAGACATTGCAACAATAAAAAGTTAGTCACGGCATTTTTAAAACTCTTGAGGCGGGATCACACTGCTCATACATCATACAAAAGACAGTCTGCCAACACGAATCACCGCAATATCCGTGCTTCGAATGCCGCCTGTCAAGTTTTCTCCTTGGAACTTCTCGCCAGGCTGCATTCGAAGCACGGATCTTGCGGTGATTCGCATTCGAACCTGTATGCAGACTGTCTTTTGTATGATTTATAAGCAAGCAGTGTTACCCCGGCTTTAAAGTTAACAATTTCAGAGTGTGGTTTAGGAAGGTGATTCCAATTCAATGGCCTGTTGAGAATGAAATAATTATAAAATGCATCTATGCAACAAAACGAAATGCCGGCTTTGTGTCTACGGTCCATGCGCACCGAATATTATATTGGGGTTGTGTTGGGAATCTGCCGGAGAAAATTGCAATGTAATCTTTTATAAAACAGACACAAGCGGACCACTTTTCTTCGTTCGAAAAAGTTGAGTAATGATGCACTGATCTTTATTGCTGTTACACTGGAGGTGCGGTGATCATTAGAAAGTATGAAGCATGATGAAAGATTTTGAATGGCTTTCACATCTTAAATGGGTGATTGAAGACGGGGGTCCCAGATTGATGCTGCATATTCAAGCTTACTTCTAGCAAGGGTTTTGTTAAAAAGGAAACTTCGGTTACCACGGTACTAGAAAATAAAAGTGCCTCCTGAGAGCACCAAAACATTCGATTAGGCGTGTTAACAACATAATCTATGAGAGTTTTCCAAGACAAGTAACAGGTCGTATGAACCGCATGATACTTATACGAAGACGCATGTTTTAAGACAGGTACTATCAAGAGCGTAAACGGGTCGTGAACGAATAAGACGGGAGACAGGCATGCATTTCTATTAACTTTTATTTAGTTTCGTGAACGTCAAGTTACACCAGTCAGAAATAATTTTATGTCAGACTGAAGGGGAGAGATGCCGGAGTCATTCTTAGTTTCGCGATAAATAACATAATCATCGACAAAACTTCATTCATTTATTTTCATTTATTATACTCTCAGGGCCCGAAGGCATTACAGAAAGGAGTGGAATTATACATCAATATAAAGTGAACAATGAAAACAAAACGCAAAAAACAAAACACAAGATAGAGAATCGCTATGGAACATTATTCAGAACACCAGTGATGCGGTTTTAAAATCAGCAGCGTCAGTATGTGAGACTACGGACGCGGGAAGGCGATTCCAGTCGACGGAGGTTAGGGGTAGGAAGGAGGCATAAAAGGTGGAGTTGATGCAGTAGGGGATTCCTACTTGTAGTGAAATATCGGTGCGCGGCGATATGTATGAAGGTTATGAAAATAATGAGGTTCGAAGTGCTGGGTTAGAGTGATAAATCTTGTGAAATAAGCAGAGGCGAGCTATTTTTCTTCGAAAGGAGAGGTTGGGCAAATTTAGAGACGCTTTTATGGTGGTGACGCTGGCTGTACGGTGATAGTGCAAAAGTATAAAACGTGCGGAGCGATTTTGAATGGATTCAATGGATGATGCTAGGGATACACCAGGGTTCCAGATAGAGCCTGCATATTCAAGTTTGGTGCGCACTAAAGTTTTATATAGGATAAGTTTAAGTGAAACAGGGGCAAGGGAAAAGTTCCTTCTGAGATAGCCTAATAAGCGATTAGCGTTGTTAGTGATATATTCGACATGGATGTTCCAGGAGAGATCTTTAGTTATATGAACACCGAGATATTTACAGGTTGACACAGAAAGCAAGCTGGTGTTATTAATACAGTAGGAGGGACAAGGGTTATTTTGACGGGACACTCTCATGAATCTACATTTAAAGGTGTTAAGTTCTATAAGCCAATTATCGCACCAGCGGGTGACGTTGTTAATATCGGTCTGAGGAGTTGATATGTCAGAGTCGTGAATGATTTCCTTATAAGTTACACAGACATCACCGAATAAGCTAATAGAAATGAATGACAGGTAAACTGCCATTTTGAGGTAATTCATTAATATAGATGAGAAGTAAAATGGGCCCCAAAACGGAGCCCCCTGGAAAACCTGAAGTATCTGGAGAGGTTTTCGAGTCGACATAATAGGCCGTAACGAACGCTTACCTATTAGTAGGAAAGAGCGCAACCATAAGACGACGTTAGCGTCTAAATTAAATCTACGAGAAAGAAGTCTATGAGAAAGCATCCAGTAAGGTTTATGATCCGAATAATTCGCTTTGATATCTTGCAACACCAGGAAGATAACACTGCTCCATTTATTATATCAGTTTACAGTGGAAGGGATACCTTACTGTTAGTATGTGAAAAATAGCCTAAGATTCTAACGGGGGCTGAAACCCTTCCTTATTGTGGAAATGGCCTAGATGAGTCGAGATAAGACCGTCGTTGTACACACCAGAATCACATCATGGCTATTCATTACCTATATCCTGAGGATGGAAATAACTGACGTTTCACGTAGGGAAGCTTCTGTGCCGTTTTGTAGGTGCAATGCGGCTGTGACAGTTTCTCAGCTGTGCCACCACGGCCGCTTCTCTTATGCCGTCACCGTTCTTTCAAAGTCCCGCGAGCTGGCAGAAGGAAAATATGGGTAAATTAAATTTTGTCTGTCAATGACCCATAGAACGAACCTCCAGCCCGACAAGATCATGAAAGGAGTAGTAGTAACTGCAATTAGAATTTACTAAAAGTAAAATAAATTACGGCTGCCATTGGTTTTAGTCAAAAGTAATAAATTACAATTACAAGTTCCTAGGACAAGTAAACAGGGTATAATACGTCAATTATTGTAAGCGCATTGTCACGCAAGCAGGCGCCGTAGAAGCATAGATGGTTTACGTTCTCTCTGGAAGCCACAGAGTTGCGCACATGAAACCATTATTGAGAGGCCCCAGTTTAAATATACATAAAACGGAATCACGGAGACCAGTCCAATTTCGCCCATGATTAAAATAAAAGAAGAGGGAAAGCCGGAAAGCATTTTCTTCGCAGCTCATTCATTCATTCATTGTTCTATAACTTGACATTCCGTACTATACAAAATTACTTTAGTGTACCACCGAGCAATTAGGCGAGCCTTCATTCAATTATGTTTCCAGCAGCACATCGAAGCGCCGTTCGTTCGATGGAAGAAAACACTCCCGTTTTAAAAAGGAAAAAAAAAAAAAGTCGAACACGGGATTTGTTTGTTTCGAGATCAGTCCCAGTGCTGCAGAACGGTGGCGACATCTATGGGTACGCGGGCACAACGCCGCTCCACAGGAGCGGCCGCCATGCCGCGTTGAAAATTCAAATGCGGGCCGAACGCACTTCGCTGAGGAGCTGGCGGGCGCGTTATGCGCAAATTTATAGGGATGTCAATCTCCCCATCGGCTTCCGAAGAGACATTTCTTGGTAATATTGCAAAAGTTGATACTCGTACGCTCACATGTCCATAATTTTTTACGCTTCTTACGCGACGCCATAATTTAGATAAACTCGTCGGGAAGTTAAGCGGTCGAATACGAAACACCACCGCAATGATGTAGAGCTTTCTGTAATGACGTCCTCAACAGTTCATCTCATTCCAGAAAACCTCACCTTCTCGGTATTTTATGTGAATCAAGGCATACCCCTTTGTAACGGTGAACTGGTGAGTGTATCACCAGTTCACCGTCATCTCTGCCTTGCTTTGACAGCGGTTTACTATTATGGCAACATTCCGCTCTTCAGATATCTATTATTATTCATCTGTATTCGGTTTAACAAAGAATAAGTCACACTTACAGTTGCGTAACGGTTGTACCGTCTCAGGACGAACCAACAGAATAATTTTGCATACTCTTTAGGTCTCCAATATGCTTCTTTCTTCACGAGGGGTCCACACTGTGCAGGTATTGTCCTAATCCGGAGCACATGGGCAGCATGGGAGACTTTTGTTTCATACTTTTACTTTATATTGTAAACTATATACGTGTCAACACACACACACACACACATATATATATATATATATATATATATACGTAAATGTGAGCAAGATCTTAAATGACGACTCCTATATATATATATATATATATATATATATATATATATATATATATATATATATATATATATATATATATATATATATATATATATATATATATATATATATATATATAGGAGTCGTCATTTAAGACCTTGCTCACATTTACGTGTTGCCAATTCACACCCTTTGAGGTGTTTCGTTTTCTTTTCTTGAACTCGAATTGTCGTTCGTAAAGGACCGATGAATTTCTTAGAGCTAGAGAGTAAAGACGGGGCTGTTTCTGCGGTTCTTCGCTGCACAATACGTCAAAACGCTATAGCATTTCCACGACGTTTATTTTATGAAGGCCATATATATTGCGATGCGTTTATTGAGATGAACCTCGTTCCCTCCTTTAGCTCTTGGTTCGAGCAGAACGAACCAAGCTTGCTTCTCTATCCCTAGCCGAAATAAAAACTACCGCATTTAAAAACAATGCAGCAATAGCTATGTCTAAACTTTTGTTAAAGTTTAACCAGACGCAGCCGACGCTACGAGCTAAATGGGACCAATTGAGCAGCGTCACAAGCGCGACTCACTGGGCCTTTTCTGTTTATGATTTGTTCAGCGATGATAAAACACGTACATAAACATGAGAAGCGTCATGATGGCGCGCTTTTGACGCTGTCAGATTGGTCCCATCGGCTTGTAGCGTCGGCTGCGCCCGGACGTAAGTTAAAACGAAGTTCAGCAAACGACATTGCCGTTATGTCTACCCCCTATTGCCTCCAATGAGAGCTTGGCGCAGTGACGTTACTGTCTCCTTTGTGCCAGGATGAGTCGAACCTGCTCACCGTATAAATGAGTAGCATTTACCTTCAAAGCAGCTAATCTGAGTTACTTCTACTTCCATAAAGGAACCTACTGCGATAGTTAGAAATTGTACGGAAACAAGCTCACTTACTGTTCAATTAACAAAATACCAAGTGTTTTTATTATGGTGTGAAGTCACTCATACACGTGCGGTAGCCAGCGACATACAGCTACCATTGGTGGAAGACGGCGGGTATGGGGGCAGTCGGAATAAATAAATTAATTACGAGCCACAGTGATAGCTGGTTTGCTTCTTACATTATTGCAGCATATATAGCTGACGTTTTTAGCAGTTGTAGAGGCCAGCAACAAAACGCTGGAGAATAGGCCTGGAGACTTCACTTCACTTCACTTCACTTTATTTCCTTAAAGACCCCTTCGGGAGGGGTATTACATAAGGGGTGGGAAAATATAAAAAACAATAACTTGAACAATAGGTTGTTACGCTGGATTGATGGTTGACACAGCTTCAGCAAACCTTAATGGGCAGGTGATCGTAGCAACATCGCCGGGAAGGCCGTTCCAGTCAGTGGCAGTACGGGGGAAGAAGGAATTGAAAAAAGTGGCAGTTCGAGTGCGGTGACGGGTGACCTGCAAAGGGTGACCTGTTCGGAGAGAGATGCGGGCGTGGGGTACGATGTAGGGCGCGTGATGGAGCGGAGAATAGAAAAACTTGTGAAATAGACATAAGCTAGCAGTTTGGCGACGAGAGGAGAGGTCTAAGAGGCCCGATTCAGCTTTTAAGGATGAGATACTAACTTTGTACGAGTAAGATGAGTGGATGAATCTGGTGGCGCGGTTCTGAACCTGTTCGAGTGCATAACTGAGTTAGGCTTGGTGCGGGCTCCAGATGGGGGATGCGTATTCCAGCTTTGACCTTACGAGTGATTTGTATGCTAGCAGTTTTATGCTTTGGGGAGCGGTACGTAGATGGCGTTTTAGAAATCCTAAACTTTTATTTGCTGATGAGATAATGTTAGTGACATGTGCGCGCCATGATAGGTCGCTACCTAAGGTGACACCAAGATATTTATAGGACTGTACTAGTTCGACGGGAGTGTTAGCAATTGAATAGGGGAAAAGGAAAGGGTTGGTTCGGTGATGAAAGGACATGAGTTTGCATTTATTAGGATTAAGTGACATGAGCCAGTGGTCGCACCATTCCTGGATGCGGTTGAGGTTTTCCTGTAAATTGATTTGGTCAGAAATGTTAGTAACTGGTTGGTAAATAACGCAGACGTTTGCCACTCGGGAGAAGATCGCGGAGGACGCCAAGGAGAGCGAAGAGCAATCACCACGGCCTGTCTGTTTCCGCCACCGAAACCGCTAGACACAAGCGAACCCTGAACTGTGTGATAGAAGTGAATCATTGAGTTCGACCTGTTTGCAGTGGCGACGCACCCGACGTACCAGACTAGCGATGAATACGCAGCAACACTTCTCCTCCGCATGGGAGAACGTATAGTTGTATGGCACCGTCACGCTCTAAAACACGAATCCGACAGGGAGGAGATTGAAGTCTTGAAAGAAAAGTTGACGGCCCACATGAGGCCAGGTACAAACCTGATATACCATCATTAGTTGATCTATAAAAAATAGATAAAAAGGTAAAAAATTTGAGGAATGACCCACGGAGCTGAGTGTACTCCTGCTTAATTTCGAATATGGCGGCGTCGAAGAACGGATGATTAAAAGCCAAATAATACCGGAGATAGATAGCTTCAACAGAAGCAAATCCACGATAACCCTAGCTTCGTGAATGTTCAGGCGATGTGCCCGAAAGAAGAAAGAATAAAGGAATATTTCAACAAAACTCACATAAAAGATGACCGAAATGAATATCGTGTAAGAGTAAGGCGCTAAGAAAAGCGGACCAAGTAAGATTCCAGAGTTGTAACTTTTTTCACCTCTCGAGCACGTTCCGGGCCGCAAGAAAGCAATGCCTTAGCTTTGACTAGATGAGCTGTTTTACAATGTGCTGCAAGAACCCGTCACAGATTCACGACAGCAAGCAGCAACGCCAACGTCGAGGAAGAAATCACGACCACAAACGTCCGACAAGTAGAGTACAAAAATCTGATGACAGCGATGCAGATTATCAGTTGTCATGTAGGAGTTGATAAGATATAGAAATATTTTCGTTGGAGCGAGACAGTAAAAAAGAAGGAAAAAATCTGCTAGGTGACAAGCTTGACACAAGAGCCAATTGCTCTGTCATTCTGGAGAAATGCTAAGTTTGATATAAAACAAAAAAGTGCAACACAATGTTTGCATCCTTTTTTGGTCACAAAAACAAAGCCATGTCGAAGGTAACTCTGACGGTGACGAATGAAGACACAACGACCCAAGTGGATTTTCTTTTCTCGTCAAAGAAAATATGTCCACGAACGCAGGGTGCAGAATTGAATGAGATGTTTGGAACGATCGAGTGTCTTGCTTCAGTGTCAGAGAGACGCAACGACGCAAACATAGGACCCGCTACAAACATGTGTAACCCTGCATGACCGTACACGCAAGGTACGTTTCACGGACTTTGAAATGTCAAAGGATTTTGCGTACAACATGAAGGTGGGAGGCTGGTTTACAAGACGTTGCACGCCCTGCAAGGAAGGTGCCGGTGGCTCTGAAAGAAAAATTCAAGTGCGCTCTCGAAAGAATGGAGAATGAAGGAGTTCTAATGAAAGTCTACAAACCGATAGATTTGTCCTGTTTCCTAGCAGCTGTTTCAAAGAAAGAGAAGGTGCACATAAGCATGGACTCAGTAGACTAATCAAGCTCTAAGAAGATAGCATTACCCAATGATGGCAATGGATGACATCAACGCGCGAATCGTGGCAGGGAATGTGTATTCAACGATCGGTGCATCCTCAGAATTTTGGCAAATATGACTTGATGAAGAGAGTTATGACTTGTGATCAATGATTAAGCCGCATGAAAAGTACAGATTCAAACAAATGCCATTCGAAATAAGCACAGCCTTTGACATGTACCAGCCTGTCATGAGTGAGGCTCTAGATGGACTCACCAGAACCCCAGTAGTAATTAATGATATATTAATGTGCGGCAAGACCTGACAAGAACAAGATGAAAATCTCCAACAATTGCTCTAACGCTGCAGAGAGGTCAACCTACTATTCAATCATGAAAAGAGCCAATTCATGCCCCTACTTGCGATAATATTCCGGTTAATAAAGAGATAATAAGAGACAGACTGGACGTAAAAGATGAACCAAAAGACCGCAAGCAATTTCGAACCTTTCTTCAAATGATCACATACCTGTCGAACTTAGTACCACGGCTTATGCGAAAGAGCAGCACCACTACCGGAACTGCTCAAGAAAGACATCGCTGGGTTATAGACTGAACGGAAGCAAAACAGCTTCGAAAACCTGTGAGACACTTTGGCAAAAACACCTCTCCCCGCCTACTTAACGCACGGAAAGGCCATAACGCAGTCAGTTGACGCAAGCCAGTGCAGCGTAGGGCCTGTTATAACACAAGGAGGAAGACCACTTGTATATATGTCAAGATTTCTGTCAGCAGCACAGATGAAGTATGCACAGGTCAGTAAGGAAATGCTCACTATTGTTCATAGATGCCACATTTCGCCATCATATACTCGATGAATCAAACGCAACCGTAGAATAAGATCACAGGTCGCTGCAGCTTGTAAGCTATATTCACGAAACCTTTGCATCAATGCCGGTTGAGGCTGCAACAAATGAAGATAGTTCTCCAGAGATACTCTCTGGCATTTGAAATCATACCCGGAAAAGACCTGCTGTAAGTCAACGCACTTTCACGGTTCGCACAAAAAAAAGAAGACAACAAATTTTATATGAACATTTTAGGCCATATATCAGACACGCAAAACAACCTAAAAGAAATAAGAGACGCTGCTATTGTCTCCGTACATATACACTTATTGCGAGAATATGGACAGACATTATGGTCGGACGGTAAATACCAAGTACATTAACTTTAGGGGAATTCCCTTGTCACTACCCGTCTCCGAGAATGACATGACGCACTGGTTGAATAACACGTAGTCATTTATCCATTCTCATGGCCCGTGCCGCGATCCCAAGAGCACTCCAACCCACCCGCTGCGACGGCCTTTTATCAGCAGCGGAGCGCCGCTCGCGTGGCCTATTGTACTACATACACCCTTGCGGTGGAAATGACTGTGAACGATTTGGCATGAGGGCCACCTGGTGTAACTCGTTGGATCCTCAGGTTCCCCACAACTTGCAATGCCTTTCTACCCTTATCGAGAAGAGATACACAAGAAAGACTGGCTTCATACTACGGTCCAGCAAGCTAGTTATACCAGCAGCCGTTACACCAAAGATCCTGAATTCACTGCATGCAGCACATACAGGCACAGACAAGATTAAAAAAAGATAAACAGAGCAAGAAAAATTTTGTCTTGCATGGGATCGCCACCGACATCGAGTGCCAGAATGACAAACGCATTCAGTGTCAAAAGTACAAATCTACAAATGTCAAGATGCCATTTCTTAGTCACACTAACACTACCATGACAGCCCGTCGGAATAGTTTACACTTGAAGGGAAGAGACTACGTTATAATGGTAGATTTCTACTCGTTTTGCTCGAAGTCAAAGAAATAGATCCACAGCTTCAAAAGTAAAGGAGTCCTCCTTGAAGCTTCACAGGCGCGACCGCCCCATGTGGAGAATTGACGAGACGCGGGCCGAGCGGCGTTTGGAGACGAACGCAATCCTGTCTGCTCGGTCTTCCCCGCTCCCCTCGGCAGCCCGAGAAAAGTGACCCGGGGGAGATGGCGAAGAGGGAAGAGGCAGCAACCCGTTCCGGGAACCGGTTCCTCCGCGGGGGACGCTCCCCAAAAAGAAGAAAATAAACAAGACCATTTCGCTTTGCACCAGAGTCGGACGTCCTCTCTTTTCGTCGTCAAAGAACACGATCAGCAACCCACACCGCCGTGGATGCCTGGAGCGGACCGGTTTTCTGCAGGAAGGTGAGCATGCCTTCGAGGGCTCGCCCCTTCGTCTGTTTTGATCCGTGCAGTTTCTTCCTTGGTTCCGCAGGTGAACACTAGTTCGGCGTTGGCCGCCTTCTGCACCGCTCGAGCGCCATCGTGTTCGTCGCATTCGGGGAGATGGTGGTCGGTGTCTGCCTACTCGCCTCAAGCCTGGCAGTCGGGGTCAGCGTCCCACCGCATGTAGTGCCTGCGCACCGGGATCATGGCACTGTGGGTCCCGAGGCAGTGGATGACGGCTACTGTCCGGCCCTGTTTCTTGCGCCTCTCCGTCCGTCCGGCTTCAGAAGCAACCAGCGAGCGAAAAAGATGCCGAAGACGCCGCCGCGACCGCAGGGACGACACCATGACATGTGCTCAGGATTTTCAATGGTGGCGGGTGCTGCTTTCGAGTTCGTGGTTTTCGCGAAACGTGCTTACTGAGAGTGTGTATGTGGCCGTGAGGTCCACCTGCTCGGTTTTATTAGCTGAACTACCGTATATAATGAATTTACCCAGCGGCATTGTAAGTCCTTTGAAAGATGTTTTTTTGTGATAAAGAACTCAGTTGCGCCTATCTGATCTGATCGCTTTCATCTACAGCTGCTTGCTCCCGGGCTTTGAACAAACGTTGGTTTTTATCGTCTTTTTGAGTTACAATATGTATGTAAAACTATTTGTCTGAAATATATTTCCAATAACATTTTGAACTGCCCTTTCTTCTATTGTTCACAGACTTTTGGGCGTCTAAAGGGTTGATGGGCTTAGGTGTTTGGGTTGAAGTGTCTGACGGGCTGACGGCTTGAACGGCTGTGGAGCTGAGGTGGTTTTTTGTGGGGTATCTCTGAAGGTTGTTTTTTGTAGGGTATTTGTGAAGGGTTTTGAAGTCCTGTGAGGTCCCATAATTCTCCAAGGCTGATGGGCCCTTCAGACTTATTTTCAATAGTGGGGTCACGAGTGACGTCACGAGGGTCCCGCGCATTGCATTATGGGAAACGTCCCATGATGCCACGCGCGGGTATCACTGTCCTCCTCCTCAAGTGCTGCGCTCCTCCCTTCCTCCTCCTTAAGAGCTGCGCCCTAATTCAGCATCAGA
The DNA here is from genome assembly GCA_037355805.1 of Ixodes ricinus. Lineage (NCBI taxonomy): Eukaryota > Metazoa > Arthropoda > Arachnida > Ixodida > Ixodidae > Ixodes > Ixodes ricinus. Next base: position 68,667 of record JAZHYW010034969.1, on the reverse strand, counting down.
GAAAATTGTAAAGGTGTTTAATTTTTTATTTGGTTCTTGGCACATCTCCGGAAAAACCGATCACAACCAACAACTCATTTTATTGAACATAGAAAAAGACAAAAAGATGCTAAGATACAAAGAAATAGAAGTCGATTTTCTAGCTGGGTAACAATATTTGAAAAATGCATTAATACTTTTTCTCCAAAGAGAAGGTAAAATATTTTTTATATCTTTAATAATCAAGATCCTACAGTTGCTGGACTTCTTCAATGAGATATGAAGATGTGTCTCATGGAAGTAAAGATATTTCGAGTGCTTTATGATTAGGGTACCTTGTTTTCGGGTGAATTCGAAAAACTCCGAAAAGCACCCGCCGGTAAAATTTTCATCAATTCGGATTTATTTAATAAACTTCGAAGTTAAATGTGCTACTCCACCCCCCCCCCCGGCCCCCTAAAAAAAGACGATATTTTATGTTTTGATTAGAGCAGGGTCAATCGTTCTGGGAAAATTCCACCGTAATTATCAGTCACATCTCGGACCATTGTAAAAAAGAGTCTTAGAGCTATTCTCGTCTAGGTTCATTCAGGAAAACAGGTCATTGTAAACTGAAGTCCCGACAAGAGCGACTCTTTTGGTTTCCTGTTTGGGCTATACTATTTGTGTTTCAGAGGAAGAAGAGATTGCGTTTTTGTAGTAGTGAAAGCTATGCACCATAGAGATTGCATAAAATTGGGAAGAGGGGCAGTTGAAACTTCTCTATTACATTCATAAATCCTGACCTACAAAAAGGTTTTCCACAAGGTAAGAAAATCCTCCTCGCCATGCTTCCCTTTTCCCCCTCTCCCAGACGGCGGGGGGACTCCTTTTGTTGCTGCATCTTGGGGCTGGATAAGCCAGAATAAACTCCGGGCTTAATCAGCCCTAAGATACAGCAACAAAAGGAGTTCCCTCTCGTCCGGATACCAGGGCGAGAGGAGAAAAGAATAAGGTTGGCAAGGAAGATACGGTAAATCTTTTTGTAGGTCGGCCTTTAACCACGTACATTTCTGCGCAGCCGCTCGATAGATTGTTGGAGTAGGATGAAATGAATACAGATTCCCAGCAACTTCCTCCAGGAGTTTATTAATTTTAGGGTATTGATGTGTATCGGAAGCGACACTTGAGTACAACTTTTGTCATGGGACAAATTAGTATTGCCAATGAAAATGGCACACGATAAATACAGATTAATAAATATTAATTGATACAAGCGCGTTTGATTTTTTTTTAATATGGCATACATGAACAAGCGGATATTATTTATTTATTTATTTAGTTTTAACAGGAACACTGCGTAATTAGACTCAAAATTTCGGAGAATTGTAAATCAAACAAATATAAACTCCGAAAAACTCAAAATTTTCGGCGAAATATAAACTCCGAAAAACACCCTTCGAAAACACGGAATCCTATTTTTGATGTAGCGACCTGGAGACCGACGACCTAATAAGGAAGACACAATTAACGCAAAATGATTTCTAGCATTGCTCAGAATACAACGTCATTAAGGCTTTATGCTAAATTATTAACATGACACACCACCTAGTAATTCGTCATAAAAGCTAAATGGCCTGTTTGCATAATTTAGCAAAACTTTATTTTGCACTTAAATCCTCTGAGGGCGTAAAATGAATTAAAAAATCCGCCAAGAGTATTTCCCAACAACTTTGAATTTTGGTAAATATTAGAGTAGTAAGCACGCCCTGTTTACAGCAAAGCCTTGACTGCGCCCAGAGGTGGATTTACGAGTTAGGCTTTTGCCGGGGGGGGGGGGGGGAGGGGGGGAGGGGGGTGTCTGCACTGCAGAGGTGTCTGACGTTACGGGCGGAGCGTCGGGTTGACGTAATGTTTTCCAATTCACCAAAAACATTTCTGCACACAAAAGCCTCTATATGTTGTTTTCTTTTTCATACAGAACATGAATAGACGTTTACGATTCCCTGTAATGCCGAATTAGAGCGCAGCTCTTAGGGAGGAGAAGGGGAGGGTGCAGAGAGGAGGACATGCCGTTCCTTCTCCTCCTCCTCCTCCCTCCTCCCTCCTGACGTCACTCGGCTGACCCTCGTGACGTCACTCGTAAAGGCCTTCTGAATTACCTTCGTCATGACCTTCATGAGGCACCTTCGTGACGTCACTCGTGACCTTAGTGACCTCCGTGACGTCACTCGTGACCCTCGTGACGTCACGTGTGACGTTATTATGGGAAACGTCCCAAAATACAACGCGTGGTTACGCCGACGGTGACGGCGACGCCGCTCAAGCCGGAAACGGGTGCCTTAAGAGGGAGAAGGCCATGAGGCCTTGCTGTAATAAGGAGGAGGTTACCTCCGCCTTCCTTCTATTCTCCCTTGAGTGCTTCAGAATATAAATCGTTGCTATTAAGTGTTAATCCGAATGTCCACTCTTATAATCTGAAATGGTTTCAAAGATTAGGAACCACTCTTACAGACGTTTCTGTAACACGACGAGCACTCTAAAACAAACGCACAAATTCTTCATATACAGAACCATTAGTATGGACATAAATTTACGAAGGAATGTAAAGGCTCGCGCCACCAGATGTGTATAATGATGGAGCATGGAGTATAGATAGATAGATAGATAATTTAATGCCTGTCAACACCTGTGAGGTCTACTGGACAGTACAATTTGTAATATACATCTTGGCTTGAATAGGAAGCCGTACACAAGATACTAGTTTACAGAGTCACAATAGAGTCAATATAACAAGTAACATGTAATAGCGATATCGTTAGCACGGGCAGACTAAGATGAAAAAAGTCAATTGAGAATGTCATTTTGCAAAAACATCGAATTCTATGTGGATTGTAATGGTGTCATTCAAGTCCTTTTGAATGAATATTTGTATAAAACGTGTGAAGACACAGGTTTTCCCAGAGGAACATAGAAACACCGATGCCAACAGCTCATCACAGTCGACAGTTCCGTGCACAACTTTACGTAAAAAATTCATATCATGTACAAGCCTCCTGTCGTGCCAAAACAAAACTATAACTATAAAAACGGCGACGGCCAACTATGTCTATCGAATACGATAAAAAAGAAACTTCCACAGTATCTTTTAGATTATATTGCTTAGACCCTTTTCCTTGCAAAGGCTACCAGGTGGTGCTACGATAAAGAAACTTCCACAGTATCTTTTAGATTACATTGCTTAGACCCTTTCCTTGCAAAGGCTACCAGGTGGTGCTACACTGCTAGACGTCCCAGCGAACTTCCGGTTAATAAAAGGAATGAACAAAGCCCACCTAAACACCCTTGCTTCAAACGTCGATAAAACATAATAACCATCAATTCTCCAGGAGAACGCCAAAACAACCTAAAAGCGCGAGATCTATCAAAAGTTTTCAGAATATTCTTGTAAATCAACTTTGTACTCCTCCAAGACATTAAATCGTACAGCTGAAGGCCCTCGCGAAATCTCCAACTTTGCTGTCCGTGTAGCATTTACGCTTTCTAGAACTGATGATATAAGCAAGCTTGACAGGCTTGCAAAGACTACTCCCAGAAGTCGCTTGGCACGTAAGCAGCTGTTCATGTTCTGTAAACAGTAAAAGGGTCTCTAGGCTAGAGAAACATAGTTCTTATTACAGATGCAAACACTAAACACGGCCGGACAAGTGAACAATAATGAGGGCAAGCGCACTGGGGGCTCCGACATTCTCTTGTTAGACGTGATACCACGCCAAAACATCGCAATGACTCATTGGCTGTGTGTAACACATGATCAAAATCTAGCTTGGAGTGCACTTGAACACCAAGATCCCGTACAAAAGATACACACTGTATTAGCTGCTCTCAGTAGAGGTTTTAGTTAAACACTATGCGCTCAGATTTTTTGGTGGTTGACATGATTTAAGTTTTCTTGAGATTAAGTTGTAGTCTGTTTGTTGTGCACCACTGATCAATAGAAGATACGTCATTTTGTAACAAAAGACCGCCCTGCACATTATAACCTTTGCTGAACAATTTCAAGTCATCGTCCTACAATAATGATTTTGAGCTCTGCACCAGCGACGGCAGATCGTTAATGCACACCAAAAACAGGAGCCGCTGGGCACGATTGGTAAGGATACAAACGGCCTAGACAAACAATCTAAAAAAAAAAATTGACTTGGTTCTGGCGGTTCTCCAAGTTGCTGTGCAAACCACGGACAGTAAGTAAAGCATAAGCAATATTTTATTTTATTTTTAATTTGACAAAAGTATGTTGTGTGAAACCCTGTCAAAAGCCTTTGACATATCGAAATAAACAGTGTAGACTTGACCAAGGTTGGCTATCAAAGGGCCGGCATATGCGGTAAACACTCACATTTGTCTAGATTAATCTATGTTTAAGGAAACCATGCTGCAATGGGAATATTTTATGTTTATTTAAAACCAGAAATTCACATATGATAATTTCGAAAACTTTTAAGAAGCCGCACAAAGGCGACACTGGGCGAAAGTTGTTTACATCACAGGGATCGCAGATCTGAATTTTAAGGCGACCACACACATTTTCATCAGAAGGAAACACCTCGCACTGCAAACAAATTGTACACTCGAGATAAAAAAAAAGAAAAGAGTTCAGCGTATCCCTGGATAATTAAATTGGGAATACCGTCGCAACCTGTAAAAAGCTTTGACTTCAGCATACGCTCAATAAGAAAGTACCTCGTTTTCTTGTAATTTGTCCATGAGCCCAGACAGTTAGAACCCTCCTCAAAGCTGAAAACAGCAGGCGTGCTATCTAACTGCAGAAAAGCGGAGCTGAAATCCCAATCGAACGCTTCGGATGCCTCTTGCGATGTGCAACACGGCTTGCCGTCCATTTTCGGCACAGAGGCGCTGACATCGTCTTTGCTTCATCGCTCGTGACGCTAAACACGTTGCGGTTGCTCTTTAAAGTACCGTTCCACACGATCCTGGTAAAGTCTTTCGTCACGAGCAATACAGATTTTTAACTATTGTTCTACAGATTGAAAATATGTAGTACCAATGCTAACAATTACGTTTCTCATATATATTACGAGTAGCGTCGCTTCTTGCACATGTAATAATTCGAATCTGCGGAAAACAAACTAGAAAATTGTGGCATTTTCGGACTACCTTGCCTATAAACTCGTTCAGAGCTTCTCTGTACAATCGTCGTCAGTATATCGACGTGAGCGTCAGCGTTCGTGATGCAGAAGAAATCAGGCCAGTCATGGCTGTGCAGACCACCGTATAACCCCGAGTATTCACCATAGGCATATCTGAACTTCGCGACTGGTCGCATGTTTTGCACTCCAAATGACAAGAAAAAAATAAGGAAACCGGTGGATGAAATTCGTCGAGTGGTACAAACGAGTCGCATGCCTATCCTACATCAAAGACGGGAACATTAGTTGTCATAAGAATCTAGAACGTTTACAGAACCATGTTTATCGTCTTATCTGAAAGAGTTCAATAATAATTTGACGAACTCAAATAGGCACGGCGTTTTTTCCTCATAAATGCGAGTACAGTCCCTCAGGCCTATGCCGGCGGACCAATCGACCTTAGGAAGATTGAAGTCACCATAAATATGTACCTTGTCAGAAAAATCTACCTTGAAGTCAAGATGTGTGAATTTTTTGCACAAATACGCGAGTATCTGAATTAGGTGAAGGTAGTAGCAACCTATGAGGCACTTCGAGCCGTTAGACGCTGGCACCTCAGCCCGGACATACTTTTCGTTCGTCTCGAGGTCTCCCCTTCTGGCCGCCCTAAATGAAGATATGCTAGCTATGAGAGACGCGCATCCCCATTTTTAGTATAACCGGTTCGTACAAGGATTCATTTAACCATGTTTCGGTCGAGAAAATAACATCATATTCGGAGTCGCAAACATTAGCGAAGAACGCCTCACTTCTTGTTCTGAGGCACTTCGTATTTTGATAGTAGAGGTTCGTTTCCGGCGACGCCATTGGTGCTAGTTGGATAGATAGAGTACACAAAACTAGAAAGAATAAACGATAAACACATAAAAAATTAAAATACAAAAATATAAAAAAAATAATAGAAAACGCCTTGTACACAAGTAGCACAAATGCGGTCTGCAAAATGGGCACCTACGGGGGAACAAAAGTAATAAAGTTTAGAAAGCCTAAAATTTCGCGCTCACGGCTAGAATAAAAATCCTCGGTGATTCGGTATCAAATTAAGCCGATCTCTTATGTTGAATTTCCACAACGTGCAGTAAATATTCTCAATATTAACGGCAAAGTGCAGTTATGGGGCCTAGCACAGGTAGCCCAAGCGCGGACGTGCCCACGCTTTGCCGCCTTCGAGCCCACACCGCTTCTAACTTGGCCTCCGCGGAGCCGAGGCAGGACCCTCGGGGGTTTCACATGGGCAGCCCAACTCGGACGTGTCCACGCTTTCCCTATCTTCGCTAACTCTGCCCCCGCATTGCCGAGGTGGGAGCCACGGAGATATTGCATGGGCAGCCCACGTTGGACCTGACTATTCTTCGCCTCCCTGAAGCCCACATGTGCGCTAACTACTGCCCCCGCATAGCCGAAGGGGGACCCAATGTGGTAATGCATGGGCAGCCCACATTGGGCAAGCCCTCGCATAGCCGAGCTGGGACCCACAGAAAGTATTACATGGGCAGCCCAAGTTAGGCATGCCCACGCTCTGCCCAAATTCGCCCCCGCATATCCGAGGCGGAACCCACCGCGGGCACTTGCGTGGGCAGCCCGTGCTGGGCAAGCCCACATTTCGCCCACGTGGGACCAACGTGGGTTTTCTTGGCGCTGCCCGAGCCCCCGTTGCCCACGTGGGCACTCTTGCGCTATTTGGGTGGGTGAGGGAAAGTACTTTTAAAATATGCCTCCTCACCTTTAAAAAAAAACACATTGCCCTACATACGCAATGGACAGCACAGTATGCAGTCAGCAACCGCGTCCATAGCGTGAAAGCTCCATTCAGTCGATTCAATGCCCGCCTTACAATCATGGTGCTCGCCAAGAAGAGTCGACAAAGAGATAATGACCGTAAGAGGAGCAAGCAAAAGGTACGAAGGAGTAACTGTACTGGGGCCTTCTCATTTCCGCCCCCAATACCATAATCTTTCCTTTAACAAAAAATAAAAAAGTTATGTGTGCCATTATTAAAGAAAAGGAAAGAAAGTTACTGAAAAACTTTGTGAGTGAATGGGAGCTTGGAAGCGGGAAGTATAGATTGTTTCTACGCTGCTGCAAAAAAAAAAAAAAAAAAAAACATATGTTTCGTCGGAACTCTTGCAAGATCCCGGAAATTACTATGGAGAGGGCAGTGGAACCTGCTCAAAAGGGGGAGGCTTTGCGTGTCGTTTTAATTCGTATTTTCGTCGTCTGAAACTTCGGCGCCCGAACGAAGCACATTGCAAAAGCATCAAAATATCTCCTTGTTTCCTTTGGGCACCGATGTCTGAAAAAGCTTCCTTTTTACGGAAAGTAACGAATGCGACGCTTTTGAAGATCAGACGAAAGTGTCCTCCTTCTGATTGACTTTCAAACCTTTTTAAATCTTCCTTAGCTCAAGGAGCGCTTTCCTGGTGGCATTTCTATAGCTAGCTGTTACCTCATTCGTATTATGATTTTTTTCTTTCTTGATGAAGCTTGTCTTATCGCATAGTCGCATCAAGGTTCTTTTGCGAAATGGCGAGGGAAAAATAAATAACCTGCAACATTCTTCCCGTTTCACCGGTAACAGCCAGATAATATGGATTCAAATGTGAATGGAAACGCATTCGTTAAAAAAAAAAAGTAATAAAACAATCTTTTTTTTTGTTAAGTAGAATTTTGAGGCATTGAAAAGTTTCCTAACTTGAGAAGTGTCAGCTCAATGGCACTAGCGTGCGAGCGCCAGTCTGTGTTGTATCTGTCTCTTCTTCGCCCCTGTTTTTTGCACTTTTAAGTCATCTAGATCACAATGAACCAACTAGCCAAATCAAAAGTTTTAACTTAAGTAATACAAGTTAATACAGCGTTGATCCCGCGTCGCTTCCAATGCTCCGATGCATCGGGTTAGCAAATAATCCGATTTTATTTTAGCAATGGCCGGGGAGAACAGCGAGAAGGGCGGAGAAACCACTCTAGGAAATCATGACTATTTTCACGCAACGCATTTAGGGAAGCCAATCGCTGCAGCCGAAGAAAAAAGCTTGATGAATTACGAAAAAAAATTATGCATAACCTAAAAAAATTTATATATATATATATATATATTACATGCTGTAAGATTGAGCATGATGTTTCACGCTCTCACATCAACGGCTCACACTGCTCTCTCTTGTTTTTTTAAAGTCTCTACATATATTTTTGTCTCCTCATTTGCCTAGCTCTCTCCGTAGAATTCAACGATCGGCTCACGCAAGTGCTTTGCGGGAGAGTGGACGAAGCGGTTCTTTGAGAGTGCAGGGCGAAACCTGTAGTAGGGCAAAATCTATTGAGAACTAAATTTGTAATAACGGCGAAAAGGCCGTCAATGTTAGAGGCAGCTGCGAGCAACGTCGCATGGCCTGCATAGCGGCACTGCAGCATTGGTTGCAGCTAACACTATACAGCTGTCAGACAATCGATCTTTCTAGAAGCTGAATAAATATGTCTATTGCCTCCTCTCCCCCCCCCCCTCTCTCGCCGAACACCGCCAATCAAAGTTCGGACAGGCGTCATCTGCTCTGTGACACACACACACCACGCACAACTACCCTCCGTCCCCACACACACACACACAGAACACAAATGTGGCGGCAGACCTATTTACGCGGAGAAATGATTGACAGACACGAAAGGACGTCCATGTGGCAAACAAAACGCCCCCGAGTGCGCGAAGTTTCGGGTCAGACCTTTCGGGCGCCGCTTATGAGTTTATCACGAAGGGTGTTTCATCATGTCAGAGGTCACCTTAGTTCTAAAAGCAACCCTGGCGCACTGCACGTTACTGAAGAGAGGTCTTTAATATTCACGGACCGCCCCAGTTCGCCACGTCCAAGTTGGACCATTTTTGGATGTCACGACCACCCTATCTTCCTATGGGGAAACTGATATTCTACGTTGGTATTTAATATTGGCAAGGGGCGCGAATTTCATATCTACTGCGCGTCAACGGGAGGGCGTGTACGTAGTAAGCAGACACGTACTACATCAGAACTAACGCTGATGTGCTCACGCTTCCAGCTTCGTGATTCGTTCTCCGGCGTTCTTATTGACTAATGCCGCAATCTGACTGGCTGTGGAACGATAATGTGATGCTTCAGAATCGCCACGCCCTGCGTTGTTTACAGAGACACTGGAGCGAAAAAGCTCCTTTTTTAAGGGCATAACTGGGACACGTTGTTTTGTGTCATAATCTTTGCACGAAAAACACTGTTTTTTGTGAAAAAACTACGCCGTTAGTTACAATTTAAGTGGGGGTCACGGCCTGTTCAAAGCCCCACCCACAAATCGGTGGCCCCGCCCATTACCACTGGATTGGCCTGGCTGCTCAACCGAACGTGCTCGGAAGCCTATTGTGTCCATTTTCCCGACATCCGGTGCGTCTAGTCTGGAGCAGTCTATAGAAGTCTTACATCGCCTGCGATCACTCTAAAAAAACTCCCATGCGTCTACTTTCCCGCACAACATTCGGAGAGCCTATCACCGCAACTTACAGAGGCAGCTCAGTGAATGACTATGCCGAAATATCTGTTTAGACCCAAAAACGCAGTCTGAGTTGTGATATTAAGCAATGCAAAACGTCACGCTTGCATTGGTTAAAGCCACAACTCAGACTGCGTTTTTAGGTCTAAACATATGTTTCAGCATTGCCATTCGCTGAACTGCCTCCGTAAGCACTTGACGGCGATTGGCTATCCGAGTGTTGTGCGGGCTAGTACACGCACGGGCTTTTTTAGAGTGGAGTCGTGCTAGCAGACGCTCGGGAGCCTCCGGCATCGTCTGCTATTCCACACTACCGTCCATCGTCGTCTGCAATGCACAGACGCGGACTTGAAAGCTGCGCGTCGGCGTCCCTTTTCGCCTTCGTCCGTCTGCTATTCCGCCTTTGTTTAAAAACGTCTGCAATGCTTGCAACACGCGGCCATGAATGTGGCTTTCAGCGTTCAATCATGCGCGAGCCAAGCTCTAAAACAAGCGTCTCGTCTGAAAAGACGGTAAAAGCGACCGAGAGAACTAAAAAAATATCAACAAAATAAAAATGTAATTTCGCTTTTCTGTACTTTTTTTTTTTTCTTGGCATTTGCCAGCAAGGTGGGTGAGCGTCGGAGGCATGCGGTTTAGAGGAGCTCGTTTTAGCGAACGCCGTTTTACCGACGCCGGTTTATCGAATGCCTTTATAGAGAACCCTGCAGTTTAGAGAAAATGGCGATGAGCCTCCTTCTAGCGAATCTCGGCCGCCGCGAAGCGGCGTGTACGGGTAAATCAGGTGAGTTACCATTTTTGTAATGAGCCGCCGCAGACTGCCGCCGCGAAGCGGCGGGAGCGCAGCGGGGGTTATGGCTTAACACGCGCACCAGTGATACACGCGAAAAGTAGGAAAGCCTTTTTTTTTTAAAAGCGCCCCCTTTTCGATAAACAGCGTTTCTCTAAACTGAGGCTCTGCTTTCTCTAAACCGTGCTTCGATAAAACGTGTCCATTCTCTAAGACGTGCTTCGATGAAATGGCATTCGATCAACCGTAGTAAACCCGGTGAGCGTCATTACGCATAACTAAGACGCGACCTAAATATATTTGCATTCGCTGGCCAGGTGCACGGCAAAACGAAGAGCTACTTTTCCTTCGAAGCAAACAAGACGGGAACAAACCTGGACAAACTCTATTCGAGCCGAACGCCCGACTGTCTCCAGCCAAGTCGCTCGCAAATTCTTACCTGTGTAGGTATCTTCTCGGTATGGCAAGCACGGTTGCAGTCATAACGGTCGCACAATTCCCAGAGCAGCGGCGCCGCTTTTATGGGAACCAATATCTTTATTGAGCATCAACACGCGCAAAGTAACGAATCAAACCAGATCAACCAACAAAGTTAAAGTGGGATGCTAGGTGATAGGACAGTCTCGCTTTACCGCCCGCTACGAACCCAAGCACCCGCAGACCGCCAACAGCGCTTTCGAAGGCGTTTCCTTGAGTCTGCTGTTTGCTGCAAACCAGATCGGTTGAGGAGATCTTCGTCTAAACACCTCGGTGAACGCAGAACGAGTCCCACTCATTACAATAGACGAGTTGGACGAGCTGCTGTCGTTGATAACTCCGCAGACGCCGGAAGCCACGTTTGTTATCGTTTGAAACCGAAGCAGAAAAGCAATCTCCTGATATTAAAAAACAAACAAAACAGTAATGACTCTTTCTAGATTATTTGTTTCGCAAGCATAAAAAATATTTGTCGATTAAAATACTATTACGGCACGGAGAGACGATGTTACACCATCCATCTCACACGTCAATCATCTCCCAGGTCATTGAGAGCCGAGAAAATGTACTTAGTTTTGTCGGGCGGGGCTAGAGTAGGGCTACCCCCATTAAATAGCGTCTAACAACGGAAGTAATCATAAAAAAATGTTTGTTGTAACATTTACAAAAGAAGAATATATATATATATATATTAAAACTATATAAAAATAACGTTTTTTTACTTCAATGTTTTTTTAAGCCGTCTGTGAGTCTGTTAGCGTCAAGACATTCGAACGCTCTGCCGGTGTTCCGATTTGCTAGTATTCGAAGAGCAAGTCGCCTACTTCTTCCGCAGGGGGTTGCTGACGTCAGAACGACGCCGAATTTTGATTGGTTTTGATTGGAAGGATAGTGGTTAGGCCTCGATGCACGATGTATTAAAGTCTACCCAGTATTTTTTTTTTTAATCAGCGAATAAGTGTTTGGCGCTCTGAGATCATCGCCACCACTGTGCAAGAAGGAGTCGAACTTGCGCTCCTCACTGGCTGCGAACAATGTTACTAGAACACGCAGTTGGGAGACTCACCCTGTGAAACCTGGACCGCTGGCGTCCATCGTGTCCAAGCTAAATACTATAACAGCACCACCCTTTAGTGACGAGTTGATACATGACAGTTGCTTTGTGTGGTTACGGCTAGAGTCACAGAATGTTCCCAGAGTACCGAACTCCTAGGCTCGAGGTGCCAAGGTGGCGGCTCAATCTTTTTTTTTACTGTCGCCACCATGAGCTTTTAGAAAGCATGTTTTTGCGTAAAAACAAACGAAAAAAGTTCTTTTTGTAGAAAATGTCTATTGCAGATTAGTACAAAATGACAGGAGCGTGATGTTTGCATAAAAGTTCAGTTTGCAGGGTTTTGCGGCACAATTAATATTGTTTTTATACAGCCATGTCTTACCGTTGACTTCAGGTAGCGCGTCCCTACATGCGTGCGTCCTAACGTAGGTGATTAATCGCGATTCGTCCGCTTGGGAGACGGGGGTAGGCAGGCCTGAAACCCCTTCCACTCGTAAATGTTTCGGAGCCACAATGGCCGACCAAAGCCAAAATGGAAGAGTAACAGTGGACGCTCCCGAATGTTATACTCTGGCTACAGCGAGATGGCGCCACCGGCCCGTGCGCGACTCGACCTGAATGAATACGTGCACCCGTGCAGTTGCCGGAGTGGCCGCTGCGCGAGGAATTGCGGCGTTGCTATCGGGTTTAGTTTGGTTCTCGAGTACTGATCGGAGCCACTTTTTTAATGCAGCGTACTATGGCAGTTTCCCAACCGAGTATAAATCCTTTTCGTTACAAACGCCACCAGTCGGAACTCCAGGGTTTGACGTCCCAGTAAACTTCTGTTTCGGAAAAATAATGAACAAAGCCTGCCTTAACTCCGCTGCCTAAGACGTGGATGACACATTCAACCACCAATTCTCCACGCGAAAGCCAAAAGGACCAAGAAGGGCGAGATCTGTTGAAATTCTTCGAATATTCTTGTAAAGTAACCTGTCTTCTCGAAGACGTTAAAGCGTACAACCGAAGGCCTGCGCTAAATCTCACACCTCGTTCTCCATGTCGCATTTATGCTTTCTAGCCCTGGTGACATAAGCAAGCTCGGGAGGCTTGCAAAGACGGAGCAACCGGAAGTCGCTTGGAACACAAAATGCGGTTCATGTTTGTAAACAGCAAAAGTGTATATTTTAGTAAAGCTGGCTACGACGTTGGGCAAACAGCCGATAGTATGCCGAAGCCATGAAGGCTCATCCTACTGGTTATATTTTTCCACCAAGAGGCAGCAGGGTACTGAAACGATGGCGGCACGTTTAAAATTTGCGTGTTTTTCTTGGGATATGCTTGTAAATGTTGTACGCCACTTTATCCTGGCTATCGGCTTTTTCGTATCTTTAAAACAAATTAACATCTTTGTAGTATCCTGCTGAAGGCTGGGAGGACGACAGATTGTACGAATTATTGATTGTTTATATCATACATTGATTTTTGCATAAGCTAGACGTTCAAGGAGAAACTGCTTAGCTCTGTGATTATAATGATAACTGAATATTAAATTTTCAAGATAGGTTCAAGTGCCGAAAACACCCATTAACGCTTCTCTGACACAATTGGGGTACATTTCGGGATTACAGCAACGCCTCTTGAGAAGGTGACAACTTAGAAGCGATATAAGTGAAGCACACACTGGAGTGTAAAGCGCTTATGACAGGAGCACACCCTCTTTGCAGACGCCTGCACCCACATTTTATGTGTTTTGTATGTTTATGTCGGCAGGGCAAACTAAAGTAGAAAAATGTAAATATATTTTTGATCGTGCGTTTGAAATTTCAGTTCTTTTTTTAAGCCCGGTTGATGAGAAATGCAAATATTCGCTCTGACAATGTACGCGAAGTATGAAAATATGGCATCAGTATTTTGCTTTAATACATTATGGCAACGTCAAGATACGTTTACGAAGCGCCACTTCGGTAAAAGACCTAAGGAATTAATCTATCATGCAAATTAAAATTGAAAACACACTGAAAAAGAGAAGCACCACTTTTTAGTACGAGAATAGTCAAACTTGCACGGTATATAATTTATTTAGCAAACACATTTATATGACGCGTTTACGAAATCAAGGAATTACTCTAGTAAAAGTAGAAAACTCTTTACAACGTATGTCTTCCGAAGTGTATAAAATCATTTTTTAAATAAATGTTTTTTTTCTCACTTTATTGCTGCAATAGTAAAATACTTTATTAGGAAATAACCAAATGTTATTCAGCTATCACAGCAGTACTTTCTAAATATATTTGTGCGTACTATAACGAACCAGTTGTGCTGCAAGAGCAAAAGATTTGCCGGTTCCGTATATTTTTTTATTGATTGTCGATACGCACCATGAACCAAATAGACAGAGAGGTATTTTTGCTTTTGCAATCTACCTTTGAATCGGATTTCAGTTTTAGGATCTAAACACAAAGACATAAAAATGTCGGACCAGGTGGGTTGATTATGAGAGGTTGATACGTTGTTTTGAAAGATGAAATAGAAAAAAAAGCACTTAGTGCGACTAAACTATGAGTGTACGATATTTTTAATGAAGGATTAGATTTCAACGCGGAAGATCAGTCTTTAAGAACCTAAGCGAGAGGGCGTTAGCATTTAGTATTCGTACTATTTGTTTGTAAAGTAGGTAATAAAACAGCAAGCGCAGTTTGAACCCTAAAAAAAGCAAGTCTATAAGTTTTTTTTTTGTGAGAGTATTATTTACAGTGTTGATGAAGAGTGGGTATTCAGTGAAATACAACACAGGAAAAGTCATTAGTGGAAACCAGCATGTAGGATGTGCTCAATTTAAAGATTTCACTTTGCGAACTTTTTATTCATCAATGCACTCCGAGTTCAGGTAAAACTGAACAGTTTTGCTTTTTTTTTATGCAGCGTTTGCTCGACAGTTAAATTTCGCAAATCGAAAGACGTGCTATTTATGACTTTTATGGGGCAAAATATTGATGTTACGAATTCCTCTCACTAATACTTTTTAGCGTTATGAAACCTTAAAGGCCATAGACTTACCTTCGAATGGCGGGTATCAATTTTTGAGACATTTTATGTTTACTAATAACAATGGCGCCAGAATAACAAAAAAGTGGCGTCGATTCCGGGACTAGAGGTCATTGTGCTCAACCAAGTCAGTTGTCGCCTCTGATTAATACACCTTCTATTACTGGCACAAAAATTAATCATTCATCAGTTAATGTCCCCTCGCGTGGATGAGACAGCAGTCCATACATTCGGTGACCCAGTGTCGCCATATCCCAAATGCAGATGGACCTTACCCTGCGTAAACACTCAAGTATATTACGCTTTCTGGCTATGCGAGAAATTAAGCCTCTCCGATCGCATATTCGTAAAAACTACGGACGTTAATTTCATTAACCGATTCAAGGTCTCAATAGCGTTTTAGTTCACGGAGGAAAGGCGACCTTTTTAACGTGCCCGCGAAAAATGAAAAAAATAGAGGCTAGGTTTGTTCACACCATCGCAAGAAGAGCATTTGGATTATAGTGCTTTAAATTCACTGGAGAATTTAAAGTGTAGTCCGACCGCATTATTTTGGTGTCAAAGTTCAAATACTGATTAGCACTTACTCTCCTAACTGGCCGACGCATGTCACTTTCATATCGGTTGCAATCCACCACGGTACGATATGCGTAAGAATGTGTGCCCTGCACTTTAATGCAACTTTGGTCAGCTTGTAATTAACTGCATATGACTGCCTAAACGAGCATTCACGCAACAATCAGAACGGCCGCCCTTTAATTGTCACTGACAATTCAAAAAACACAGGGCGCGGTTAATTATGTTCACGTTTTTGCTCCGTAGTTCAATCTCTGGCGTTTTTATCGGCTAATCTTGACATTTCTAGCTGCGGAGCGATACTACGATGCTCAACATTGGCACCCCCCCCCGTCCCGCTATGCTTAAGCTGTGACTATATTCGCGTGCTTACACAACACAGCTTCGTTAACGAAGAACGATGTCGCGGTTGAAGTTTCTTTGCGAAGAAGAAAGCACGCGTTCCTACTTCGCAGAAACCAAAGCCCCCCCCCCCCTCACACACACACAAACACCCGTTTGGTTTCTGAATCTCGGGTTTTGCTTTATAAAGTTGCTGAGAGAAAAATGCAGCGCCGGAAAGTCACGATCGACACAACGCTGAAAAATGCGGATAGAAGAGGTCTTGGCATGCTTCCAGAGAGGAAGCGTTGGTAAGCACGACACGGCTCCCCGCTGAGCAAATGGATGTATTTGGCATTCCGACTTCTTCAATGCTTTGCAAACGAAGAAATGGTCCATTGGAAAGAGAGAACTGTTTCCGTTCGATCTGGGCCATGTGCCGGAACAGAACAGATGCCGCTTGTCCGAAAGTGAGCCTGGCGAAGTCATCACACGGAGCGAGTTGCGAAGTTTGCAAGGGGCGCCGAACAGTCTGGTCGACCGAAGTGCCGTATAGTTTTAGGGGCATTTCCTTGTTGTTGTAGCCGTCTCAAGTTCCCTCTCAAGAGGTTTGGGAAGCATCGCGAGCGTCTGCATTTTTGAAGCTGTTCAAAGTGCAAGCAATTTCGTAAAAAAAGAGAAGCTATTCAAAGTGCAAGCAATTTCGTAAAAAAAAAGAAAAAAAAGCGTGAATTCAAAGTTATGTTTTAGAGCCTGTTCCCGTCAGGGTGCTGCACGTAACTGGTGCGATTAATACTATATTACGGGCTACTAATTCAGGAAGATTCTACGGAATTGCGGTTTGAGAGAACGGGTATTATATCTGATCTTGCTTTTAACCATGTATGCATCGAACACTCCAAACACAAAGTTAAAAAGGTTCCTTTTCATTCTACGCTACCTACGAAATCCCCCAAGAGTCAAAAACGGAACAGCAAAAATTATCTTAGCATTGACGGTCGTATACAACAAATGAGACGGCAGATCGCTTCTAAAAAAAACAACTAAAAATGGTTGAGATGTTGTACTCTCCCCCAGCAGAACTGCAGTTCAACCCGCACAGACAAATCCCGTAGTACGTAATACGTACGACGGTATTTGTCGACGAGACGACAGACTGCTAATGTGACCGTTTGGTCACAATAGCGGTCTTGTATGTAACTTTAATATATCGATGTGTACGTCTCTCATATATATGTCCCTTATTGTTTGTTGCTTTAATTATCCAGTTGAATTTAGCTGAAGCTTGGAAAAAATCCCAATACACACACTTCAAAACAAAAACTAAACGTAATTGTAATTTTGCATATTTAGGCAAACCAAATAAATTGCATAGGTATAATTGCATACAAAGGAGGTAAAATTGATACTTTGAACGAAGCGCATGCACGATTACAATAAAAAAGCCGAACAGATACATGCTAAGACTAGGCTTAACCTTTGCTCCATTTAAGTATGATTCTGGTTGCGCATTCCACTACACATGAGTTTAATTAAACAACGTACAGCTGTAAAATAACAACAATAAAAAAAAACAAAGTTTCGGGTTTATCTCTCCCTTTTGGCGCACTACAAAATGCACGACGAGTTTCAGCCAGCCTGCTCGCACTGACCGCAGCTTATCGGCACTGTACTGATCAACTCGTGAGGAGAAGACAAGAAAGGAATCACAAAACAAGTATTGAAAAAGAAGCCTGATGTATCTTGTCGTGAGGCTTTTCTCTAGGCTTCCTTGGTATTATTAATATCATGATGTTGCCTCGAATTCTTAAGCAGTCGTCAATGGATATTCTTAGTCATATACACCGTATTACTATACATCTGAATGACGTCGACGGAAGGAGTTACCTAGGTGCCGTACTAGCAAACGTACATTCTGCAGGATTGTAGCGGCCTACAGGACAAGAATGTAAACTAGCTCAACGTGGCAAAACTAGCTTAGCGTCGCTCGAGATAAAAGTATAAAACTAATTTGGTAGCTTGCCCTAAGTGGGAGAATACCCTAAACTCAACAACAACCCACCGTTTGCAAACACGATCGTTTCCCACCCCTTTCAAGAAAATGAGCCGGAACCTGTTTTTGACTATCACAGCAAAAGGCGATCGGTGGCCCAGTGCTCTAGCGCACACCAACTTGGAGAACGTGGAGCGAAAGCTCACACTGCGCAACACGGGATCCTGCGTTCAATCCCCACTCCTGCCCGTTTCCAGCTGGACGAGCATCGTACCGGCGTGCTGTCGTGTATCACTACTGTGTGGTGCACGTTAGACTCCAGGCTAGCGGTTGTACTGCACTGGCTAAATTGCTCATCTACAGCTGAGAGACAACTCGCTCGTTGAAGGCAGACTAACTTTAAGGCTATATAAACATACCGACAGTCAATGTGTTTTAGTATTACACGACAGCCGCTTTAAAATGCTCTCGGAAGCATGGACGGTTAGTTTTCATGTGCTCTTTACTTTTATATTCAGTAGGTGGACTCACATTATTTGACAAATCCTGCACCACATTTCCGTCTTAAATATAACGCCGAGGGCACAGAAACATTTCCACGTAAAAGTTGTGTATCCTCAAATATATAGCATATCCATATCGCGACGACAGTCTCAGCCTTCTCTGAAGCTTGCCCGTCCCTATTTCAGAGTCTACGGATATGCGGCGTCTACCCAAATAAAATAGGTCAATCCATCAGGCTAACGGTTCCGTCCTTTCGATGCCCTTACCCAATTTGAGAACAAATTTTTCGGGCAACACCAAATTCTTCTTTAACATTCACGCATGTGCTGTGAGTGCAACGGGTTCACTAGATAGTGGCTGTCTGGATAAACAGTGTGATTGACATTATATTTGATATTCGAGTACATAATTAAAATCTGTCACTTGTCGACGTTTTTTATAATTAATCTAACTTTTTAATTTGGTAAAAGAGTTACATGACTATTTCGTAACCGTGGTTGATTCAGTTTTTTTTTGAAGCCATAAGCACTGGCACGTTTCCATAGAAATTTAATCTGCCTGTGCTCTCCAAAATAATCAGCTGAAGGAAATTCTAACATTGAATAATCCCTCACCGTTGGTGTCACGGGAGGAAGACGTACTGTATGCAAAAATGCACAAAAGGTGAAAACGAAAATGAAAATATTCGATCCTTGAGCAACTAGACAGCAAAGCGGCATCTTTGAAGTTTGAGGACACAAAAAACAGTTCCAGAACAAAATTTAAGAATAAAGTTTGATATTTCGGTCTCATATTTATGAAACTTGAAATAGACTTGCATTCATAAAATCGCAAACCGGTAGAAAAGATATTGCTGGTGTAACAAATTAATGAATAGCTAGCTCATAGAAGTGATTATGGATCAATGCGAGCAGAGACGGACCTTATTTAGTATGTCGTTTGGCGGACGTTCTTCTATTTCAGACTCGTATACTTTTTATGTTTCCACTATGTTAATAAAACCTACCGTGAACTAGGAAACATTTAATTACGCTCTCAAAAACTTCACAGTTTGTCAGCGGCGTAAGATAACTCAAGAAAGGCATACACATTCAGATGTCCGTGTGAAATGACGAAAACAAAGACGTACCTAAGAGGTCATCAATAAACAGCCCAAATTTTAACTCAGCAGAGGACTGCGATTCCGCATCGAGGTAACAATGCAAATTTCCTCTTCAGTTCGTTTCAGTCTTGGTGTTTTTTAACAAGAAATGTTGTGTGGTTGCCCACTCTTTAGTCAGAGGTGCTAAAGAAAATCTTATCGATATTACTTTGCAAAATGACTGGTACAAGAATTGAGACTTTTCACCACCTATTGGTGTGTTCTCACGCCTGGGTTTGGTGAAGTTTCCAGCGATTGGAAACATGACCCTATACACTGGTGGAGCACCCAACGATTGTAGACATGGCTAGTGTGATTACGATGTATAAAGATGGTTTCCAGGAATGAATGTTTTACCTATTAGTCATTATCCTTATCTAGTGTTCCTAGCAAACTTTAGGTACACATCGCATGTTCGTGTTTATATGTATATCCCTTCCTTGAAACCAAATATAACTCTTCGATATCTGGATTATGAAACTGGAACCTTTATTGGATTCTCCACTGGGTTTGAGGTTTCCCCAAAATTATTCACTTGACTGTAATCGTGATTTAGTTTCCAGAAACAATTTCAGTTAGGTTTCCAGTTCCGTAATCCTGATAGCGAAAAGTTATAATGAGTTTTGCGGTAGGGTAATGAACGACCTACGTGCTACTAGCTATACTTTTTTGTAAACTTGAACGGTTTCCAAAGACCACACTCCTGCGAAACGCAGCTTTTTAAGTTTACTAATGAAATTCGTGAAAACTTACATTAGCGGAAAAAGACTTACACTATTTTTATTCATTTGTTTTTTAAATTGTTGCTTCAAAAGGCAATTCTGACAAAAACACAGACTTCTTTTCTGCTTTCATGTCAATTACAGGGAAGTCTTCAAAGCTTTTCGAAACTTAATGCCCAAGCTTTCGATGGAGATTGACGGTATGCCCAATTTTCTTATTATGGTCGTTATTATATATTTGACCCTTGTTTAAAACATATTTAACCTATCTCTCGTGAAGTGTATTTTCTTTGGTCTGTGGAAGTCTGTTTTATAATGGTACCCTTACTTTAAGGCTGGTGATCCGTCACTATTTATTAAGCACCGTCCCGTTCCGTTATTGTGCGGTTTCGCGAAGGTTTTCGAAATGATTTCGGATAACCGGCTATCTAGGTGTCAAAGTGAAATAAAAATAAGTACTGTTCAGCATGTGGTTTTTAAGAGAGATAGAAAGAGAGAGAGAGAAGAAGAGAGAGAGAGAGAAAGAGAGAGCCCGCGGAAACAAATATTTGCGCTTTTCTAGATATCTCTGTACCAATAGTCACAAACAGAGGCGAAATGGATGCAGTATATTTTGACATGTCGAATGTCTTTGACATTGTGGATCATTTTTTACTCCCTTGCAAGCTTCCTTTGAATAGCACGTGTGACCTAAGACTTGTGAATGGTTCAAGAGCTACTTGAGTATACGCAGCAACACTGTTCGTTTTGAAAACTAATTTTCAGAGTGTTTTACATCGACTTTGCGTGTACGTCAGGGGTCAAACCTGGGACCACAGCTGTTTATTTTGTTTTCAAAACGATAGAGTTTTATTTGTCAGGCATTTGAATATCCTTCCTTTCGCTGACGTAGCTAAACTTGTTTTTTTTTACTGTTATAAACTATGCTGACTGTGCTTTATTTAAAACTGATATTGGTGTGATTTCCGAGTGGTGTGCAAAAAAATGCTTTGTCTGTAAATCCAGGAAATAATTAAATTAATTTCTTTATCAAGAAAACATGACCATTTTTTGTTCCCTTGTGTGCTGGGTGGCACTGCGATATATTGCGTATCCTAAGTGAAAAATCTTGGCGTCTACAATAATTGTTCTATTTTGTTTACCGAGCAGGCTTCTTAGATCGTTGGTTTAGCGATAAGTTTGGAATGGCCATTCATCAATCACGTCTTTTCACCTAACCATTTTCTGACATGCGTCAGATCTGCAGCTTCGTACACTCTGGGCTTGGATTTGGTTCTGTTATTTGAAACACACTATCTTTAGCCACAGCTGCAAAGATTGAAAATGTGCAGAAAAATATTATTCGACTTATGACCGCTACACTGGCCGAAAATTGTTTGAGTTATAATAAATAGTACCTTTATTTTTTCCAACAAAACAATGTTGTGTTCCTTTGCTGTAAGCATTCAAACTTTATAGTCTGTCAGCGATGAGGGCTATCAAAGGCATTCATTATCTTCCTAAGGCTGTGCCATGTACTACTAAATCTGAGAGTTTACTTGTTAGTATTGATTTCCGTGTTCCCTCTAGAACTAGACGTCAATTCTTAACAATTTAGCCCATAAAATGTGTGAATCGTCAAGAATCGTCAACATTATCTTGAATGCAGTCTGCTTTAATAACAAAGACAATTGTAAATTATATGTTTTTTTATCTTTTCAAATTTAAGCCAGCCTTCCAAAAGTGTATTTTATCTGACTCGGAGTTCGTGAAGAAAGGTTATCTGCTTCACAAAGCTGTATTCGGGCCTTCTCCCTTGTTTCTGTACATTTTATATTGTTTTGCTGTAAACACAAAAGAATAGCGCACCACACGAAAAGCTCCATGGCTGTTTGTTGGTACTAATGAAAAATAAAGCGTTATTAGTATAGTTACTAAAAACAAACTCCTCCGTGACCGATTCGCGAAAAATAGGGGCCGCGAAAACAAAGGGTTTTACAGTAACTCCAGACCTAAGGTGGACAAAGCACATTGGTAATGTTATCGGTAAAGCTAATAAAAGGTTAGGATTTATCCGGCGCGCCCTGAAACTTGCCCAGGCAGCACACAATATTGGGGCGATATTCGCCTCGGGTCGGGAAAGTCGTGCGAGTATTGCCGATGTTTCCGTTGTTTTGGGAAAATCGTGCCTGTACCATTCTGATTCTGCCGATGTCGACAGAATATCTGTTATATTGCGGCGACGCAACCATGATATATATGGTACACGAACCGTGTTTTTCCTGAATATCGTTTCTGAATCGGCAATAACTGCGCAGTATTAGGCATTTTCGGCGGATTCGAAAATGATATTGAAAGAAAGCCGGTACCATTTTGACACGGCCGATGTCCACAGAATATCTGTTATATTACACCGACGTTATCCTGATATATAGTTTAAGCAAACCGGGTTTCCAAGATCTCTAAAAAGAGACCTTGGAAAGGGAGAGGAGAGAGACGGGACGACACGAGCGAGACAGGAGGCATAATAAGACGGAGAGTGAACCCAACCTTTTTAGTTCAACGAATTCCGAAACTATACGACACCTCACGTGACCAGACTCGCTGGCGCCTTGGAAAGGGAGATGGAGAGAGACAGTGTTGGACGGGCTCCTCCTTTCCTGATGACGTGTTGTTTACGAGTTTCGCCCAACGGTCTTTCTTTTGTCTTCGGTCCCCGACGCGCCAGTATCGGCGCTTGGCGCTCTCGTGTGTGGTTGTTTAGAGACTTGTTTCCTTCCCGTAATTTTTCCGTCGTCACCGAGGTCTCGGGTAGTTTTTGTGTTCGTTTGATACTACAGCATTTACGTGCATTCGCGGAACAAGTCCTGCTACGGTTTGAGTGACATGTGTGGCAACTAGTCAACGATGACGCTGGTCATTATCGATAGAGCCATCTCTCGACCAAGATACTTCTTGTCGTATTCAAATGTTTTCGTGGCGGATAGAGCGGGACGTATGGATACGATCGACAGGTGAGAAACAACTTATTTATGAGTTTTCTTGGTCATGTAGGATGCGAGTAAAGTGCTGCAGTCGATTTTTTTTAAATCTCGTGATGAATGGAGTGTTTTTCTTCGTCGTTATCCGCGTGCTGTTGCGTCGACATTTGTAAATATGCGTGGTAATATTCTAGTTTTTACTGGAAGGTGAATAACAAGTTTGTGATAATTGAAAGTGCGTTGTTGGTGCTTATGTGTTTATTTATACTAATGTTATTTTATTGTCTTTACCGCGTTTATACTAGAATCCGAACTGTATTAAGGTAATAGTATTATTGTATACAAAATAAGTTATATTTTGCTTTAAGGCAGCTCGAGCCCATAGCGAGAAGTAAATTAGTTGACTAAATAGTAAGTTTAGTACCCCTGCCATACGGAAAAGTTAATATATTTTCATTAAATGATATAAGATTTAATCAGTTCGCGGTCTTCAGTGATTATACGAGCGTCCAAACTGATTTGTCGACCCCATAATGTAATTAGATCGAAATTACATTAATTTTGCCATGTGGCCGGGGTATAATGCAAGAATTCAGTGAATGCACGCGATAACAGTCGCTTACATGATCGTAAGTGACAGTTGTCCAGCCATGTCCGCGTTGACTACGTCTACCTGATTTTTAACCGTGGTCTGTTTTGCTCTGTCAAATCACTGCGTGTCTCGCCATTTTGTCGAAGTATTTCTTTATAAAACATGCATTCCTACAGTAATAATTCCGTGACTCACTGTTTTCGAATTAGCACAATCACAATTTTTTTTGACGTCTTATACGCATACCTCTTGCCATTTCGTACGATTATTTAGCGGTGTAATGTTTTGCCCGTGCAATAAAATGTTTTCTAGACCCGTTTCTATGTGCAGCTTTCATTTTAGCTAATAAGACACGCGTTTGTGACTGGAAGCGCGTTACGACGGTCGATCCACGCGCGTTGCATTCGCTTCGACGCACGCCCCCGGTGGCATTCCGTTGCGACGTCACGAGAAGAGCGCTACGGCTTTATTTCTAGGAGGTGTTGGTGAGTGTGCTGTTGGGCTAATGTCTGTATGTGCCGTGTATGTGTATGCGCTCAATGTATATGTTCAGCTGATGCTTGTGATATTCGTAATGTATCTACATGTGTGTATAATTAAGGTGTCAAAAAAGCCCGAAGTGTAATGGCGGCGTGAGCAGATAAAAATATTTTTGTAGCACATAAATTAGGCGGTATCTATAGTCCGTTGCAACTCAAGAAGGTAGGGCAATGGTAAGAAGGGCCGGGGGGGGGGGGGAAGCAGACGGAACGCTAAAGAGAGAATGAGGTTTCCCCTCTCTTCTCCAGCGTTCCGTCTGCTTCCTCCTTTCCGGCCATTCTTTCCCTCGCCCTACCATCTTGAGTTGCAACGAACTATATCGCCGACGCTCCAAGTACTCTGTAGATATACGTGCGATATCCTGCGGGTGCTCAGACGACACTGCCAGTACTCGATTGACATACGCGGTACCCGGCGGATACTCAGCCGACTCTCTAAGTACTCTGTGGATACACGGGTGATATCTGGCGGCTACACTGACGGCACTCGATTAACACGCGATGCCCGGCGGATGCTCAGCCGACGCTGGCAGTACTCCAGTGATATTGTGCTGGTACGGCCCCGCTTTTCAAACGATATTGTCTGGACATCGTGTGGATGGGAAGAACCGTATATTCGGAGTATTTGCCAACAATATTTTGTAGATATTCGCCTAATATTCTTGCGCCGCTTGGGAAGGGACTAAACTGATTGCGTACCATATGTTAGTTCGCCCGATGCTGGAATATGCGTGGGAAGTCTGGGACCCATATGAAGAAAACTGTAGTTAAAACTGGAAACTGTCTGTCTAATTCTAAAATTAAGATCGCTAAACATAGAGCCACACATAACAGAGTGGATTTCAGCCTTTATTTTTAATCGTACTCAGAGCATTTGTCATAAACATAACGATTCAACACATCAAATTGTAAAATCAAGGGTGCTCAAGGGAACAGTACCTTGGTCAGCTGCTTTTTTTCTTATTTATTTGAATGACCTGCCTATCTCTAGTCAGTTCAGTATAAGTATGCATGCAGACGATAATATATGCATGCAGTATGCATGCAGACGATCAGGCAAACGGGGCGTTGCGTAAATGAAAGGGCTCGCGAACATGACTGGTCGCTTCGTTCAACAGCAGGAGGGCATTTGCCCTGCACTGCGGAATATGCAAATGTCATCCTGATTTCAATAACATCACAATCATGGGGAGGAGCTGATAAAACAGCCAGGGAAATCTTAGAAGCGTATGAAATAAAGAGGAGGGCGAACAGAACTGCGTGAGTCAAACTTCTGTGTATTTATAAGAAGGAGATTACGTTCATGGACACGTGTTGATGCGAGTGTTTTTTTAAAGTGTTTTCTTCGTTGGGTCCTTTTCAATAAATATTCAGTTGTCAGTCAGCGCTCGTCCTGTGTACTCCTTTTCCTCCCGTCCTTGTCGTTTGCGCGCTGTTTCCTTTATTTCTAAGCATGCAGACGATTGAATATTGTATAAAGATTGAAAGCCCGGAAAATTGTGTGATATTATACGATGATCTGAGACTCGTGGAAACATAGGGTGTCAAGAATGGCAGATGAAAATTAACGTTTCAAAAAGCTGAATACATGAATTTTAGTATCAAGCATTATCCTACTCAGCTCAAGTACAATATTTTCAATACTGCCATAGAAAACGTATCAGCACACAAGTACCTTCCGGTTCACTTCGCTTCAAGCCTTTCATGGGAACATATTAATTACGCTACAGCTAAAGCTAACCTAACCCTCGGATTTCTAAAAAGCAATCTTTATCTGGTCACTTGGGAAACAAAATTGATATATTCCGCTCTCATTGGACCCAAGCTTGAATATGCATCAGTCACCTGGAATCCACATCAGTCATACCTTATATATAAGTAAAACGCCATTTAAAAGAGCCACTCGGTTTATTCTCCACAACTATACTCGCAAGGCATATTCACACCAAATCAACGAATTAATATTCCTCTTATTTTTTTTTCAGATGGCCGTAAAGTGTCTCGCTTCTCCGCTCTAAGTTACCTTTTCTATCGCTCACCATTTAAAAAAAACGATATATATTGTCGAGCTGCCAGTCATATTTTCTTGCGCATAGACAACTCATGCAAACTCTATCTCATATTCCTAGAACTAACATCTTAAACTTCATCTGAAGTTAACACTCTTCGAGTGGAATTTACGCCCGGGTATAACTGTAGCCTTACAGAACACTGCCGATTTTCGAAATGCTCTCATTGACATGTTTGAAATCTAAAAACCGAACAAATGTTTCAGTGTATATTTTCTTAGTGATAGTTAGCATGTACTTTGATGTTTTGTTCCCAGTTGCGTAAAGCCCCTGCGGGCGATTAAGGGAATTAATAAATAAAACAAAATAAATAATATGAACAATCACGTCGTTCCGGCCGTTGATTGATTACCTTGGACCACTAATTGATTACCTTGGACCACCTAATTTAGTGGGATGAAATGTCTTGAGACGTTTTCTTTTTTTAATGTTATTGTGAACAGTCATGATTTCGTTTTTTTTATTTTAAAGAGAACCCCGATATTAAAATCAACCAGACCTTCCCTACAGCGAAAAATTACAGCAAAATTTTGAAGTATGCGCGTTGATTTAATTCTGGTTGGTCACTCGACCTCCACTTCATGTGCTAAGTGCACCCCAAGTATGACCCTATAGTCATAAGCATCAGCCTTTAGAATTTAGCTAACACGTACTTCAGGCGGGTATAGCTTAACTAACGTCACTGGTAAGCATATTGGCATCACAGTGCTGTAAAACCCTTATTGTTCGCAAGTCCTTAATATTCGCGAATCGCGAATTGCGAAATTCTCGAAACTTAAGGGCACGCGAAAATGTTGGTCCTTAAGAATTTCAATGCAGGCATCTGGAATTCGCGAAATTTAATGGCCGCGATTATGTCCTCCATGACCGATTCGCGAAAAATAGGGGCCGCGAAAACAAAGGGTTTTACAGTAACTCCAGAATTAAGGTGGACCAAGCACAATGGTAATGTTATCGGTAAAGCTAATAAAAGGTTAGGATTTATCCGGCGCGCCCTAAAACTTGCTTCACAAGGACTAAGCTGATTGCGTACAATATGTTAGTTCGCCCGATGCTGGAATATGCGTGCGAAGTCTGTGACCCGTATGTAAGAAAACTGTAGTTAAAACTAAAAAGTGTACAGTGACGCGCATTGCGTTTTATTTACTCCTGTTACCCAAGACAGAATTCAGTTCCCCCTTTACGACAGTGCCAGTTTACCGTTGCTCCAATTCCGCAGAAAACAAAAAAGAGAAAAAAAAACAGGCTGAAGCTTTTTTACAGTATTATCAACAATTTTGTCATTGTTAGCAAGCTTCGGTATAAAGATGAAGACACGTCACGAGTAACCAGGAAAAAGCATGGATGGCATGTAAAAGAAATAAAGTTTAATAAGGAAGATCTAGAAACTCGTTTTTCTTGCAGACAGCCCGGTATTGGAATCAGTTGCTAGAAAGTGTTGTTGGTGCACGTAATCGGTTCGAGTTCGCATCTCTTATTTCTTGACGCTCGGTGGCGCCTCAGGCTGTTTGTTGTGTTACTATTATTTTAATCTTGTTACTTTTATCTGTGCTACTGTTTCTCTTGTGCTCGTGTCGGTGCAGGGCAGCGCAGACTTTGATTGTTGGGCGATCATAACCATTAAGTGAATCCTTGTATCCTACCCCGATTTCGGTCCCGTTAGGGACTGATAGTATGTTCGAATGAATAAATAAATAAATTAATATAATATAATATAAATAAATAGATCTCTTCTGCTTTCCCCGGGTATGTGTTACTTTACCCCTGTTTGAGTGTAAACACCTTGAAAGGGGTCCTGCAATGGCTTTTTTACTAATTTTTTATTTGCACCAAACCTGAGCGCACTGAACGTAGTAACTTAATGACACTTTTCTTTTCTCGAATTTCGATTTATTTTAGAAGTTATAGGCAAAATAAAATTACAAAAACAAGCAAAAAATAACCTCCTTCATGACGTCCTTGGTTGCTTGAGTGGCCGTGAACTAGACGAGGGGTGGTGAGCCGAGCGAGCGCTCACGGCTGCCGTACTCCGTGTCGACGGCGGGAGAGGGCGCCACTAAAGCGTGTTCTGGATAGGCTGTATGTAGCGGGCAGCTAGAGCGGCTCTCATTGCATTTGCTGCGCGATTAAACACAAATTCGGCATGACACTTCATTGGCCACAAACGACAGCAAACACGGGGTAAAGATCAGTTCAGAATGGGAGCCACTTCGCGCTGCCATACCGCGAAACGGCCAAACCACAAGACAAAGCTGCTCACCGAAGGCCTTGGGAACGCTCAGAGCCGGCCGAACCTTCGGTCCCTACAGCCGCAGCGCCGCCGCGTACATCCGGGACCTTTCCGTGTCGACGCCTGATCCCACTACTTCTTTCTAGTATGCGCCGCCTTTTCCACCGATTGGTGGCGGGTATGTCGACGGATCATTTCTTGTTTCCGTACTTTATAAACTGCATTTGTTTCTTTTCTGATCTCAAATACTGAACAAAAACTACTTTTATAAATAATTGAAACGGTTCGCGCCCCTTATATTTTGTATTTCGACTAAAAAGAAGCTTTTAGCGACTCTGACCAGTAGTAAGCCCAGGACCTAAGACGTCACATTACGCGCGCTTTCGGTACCGCGGGTCGCCCCCGTCGGTGGAGGAGGTTTCCGCGTCGTCCGGTTAAAATATGACGCACTGATATTTAGTGACTCTCTCCGTGCCCGCTGGCTTGCCCGAACCCCAAGAGACGTGGAAACCGCAAAAAAGGTAGACGCTTAATTATGATTGCAGGGCCCCTTTAAGAAATGACACTCATAACGGCATATATGGTATATGTGTCGCAAAGGATTGCATTACTCGTATACGTCCCACTATGACGGCAATACAGTTATTGGGAACAAGCGGTTAGCAATTTGTATGTTTTCCTCTATCTAGAGAAAGGATATCTGGCAGAATTTTGGGACAATTAATATTGTTATCAAGGAAAATTAAAAAAAGTGCCAATGTAGGCTTTACGCTAACTTATTCGAACTAAACATATAGGCTTCATTTGTTAGAGTGAATGGCGCTCTTATTGAAAAAGCTTCCTTCGTATAATATGCATGAGCACGGGTGCCACTTCTGGTACGTCATATGCCTGTAAAATTACTGAGCACGTTTTATTTCTACAGAAAGTTGTGTATATATTCTAACGACTTCGTACCACTACATATGCAGCAATGAACAGCTAAAAACTACTAATACTACCATTTTTTCTACGTAAGGAACTGCCAGCGGGGTAACTACTGTTGTTTATTTTGCTCTACGAACACCTTTTGCTTCTCGCAGTAAATGTTTAAAAAAATTATGAATTGCAAAAAAAAAGAAAGAAAACGGAAACTGCGCATATTCTAGCTTCCATGGGAAAAGAAAACACGCCGTGGCAAATAAACAGGACTAATTTTTACTAGGTTCGCTTAAACTATTTTATTCGCAGAAAAGAAGGTCATTTAAAAACTCGTAAAACAGTAACAGGACCCAAAGTGGATGCTGGCATATATATATATATATATATATATATATATATATATATATATATATATATATATATATATATATATATATATATATATATATATATATATATATATATATGTGTATGTATATATATATATATATATATGTATATATATATATATATATATGTTAATTTTAATTGTTATATGATTATTTCCATTGTACATGCTATGGAATTATTTTAGGGTGGCAGACATCACCAAAACTTGAACAAAATACAAAATACACATGAGAAGCGACAAAATACATATGATGTGATAGGACTTACTGACACTAGAATTGAAATGAAAATGACAACATCAAAGCGGTTTTCCAATACAAGAAAACAATAACAGGATCAGCACAAATACATATTAACCGAGGTCAATCCAGCAGTTCAATAACAAGTTGAACAGTAAGCTTTGAAGTGATGTAAAAACGAGAAAAGAGGAGGAGATATATTTTAGGTGGATTGTTTTTCCACGAATTCTCTGTTAGGGAAACAATTGTGCTTAAATAAGCTCATAGTGAGCACGTATTCAAGAACTTTAAGATTATGATCACTACGGGTGGACAAGTAGGTTGGTTCTTTCAAATATTGTATTTTCTCGATGCCATTTCTGTGATTAAATATGTTATAAAACAAGAACAATCTAAAATGTTTACCGCGGTCTGCAAGCAAGTGCCATTATGACTTAGCAAATATACAAATAGAGCTCTTAGAGAAGCCATATAGTTGCATGACACAAATCGCTCTTCTCGTTTCTGTGTGTCGTTCAAGCTCAGATATATTTGGCACAACAGTTAGAATTGTTCTGCCAAGAAGATATTTTGAAGGTTCAGGTCTTAGAGTAGACAAATAATATTAGAATACACATATGACGTCTCTGTGTTCTCTTAGGACCAACAGATGTGAATTTGACTCGGAATCAAGTTTGACAATCAACTTTGCCGTGAGTCATCACGGCGCTAAATATTTAAACCGCGCACGATTCTTATGAGGTAAGTCTTTTCCTTGACGTCTATGTGCAACATTTGCTTACCAGTCAACAATTTTTTTCCCACTGCTATCTTAAGTAAATGTTACATGCGAAATGGAAGTGCACCTTCCGTTAAAGGGGAGAGGGGTGCAACGATTTTAGAGATTAAACGAATTTGCATGTCGTCATTTTTACGTTGTTTATCGTGTCGCGGAAGATAGAGAAAACATCTCGTTCATTAAAAAAGGTCGCGATTACGCTGCATCATCGTAAAGCAAAAGTCGAGCTTTTCCCCACCTGCAGCCGCGAGTGGCAGCCGAAGGAACTACGGCGAAAAGATTATGTGACCTCGCTCGGCTCTAATCTGCAGCATAAAGCCCGCTAATGTCAGCAAAGAGAGGGAGAGTAAGCGTTCTCCGAGAAAGCACGCAGGAACCTACACGGCACCCCGAATTACGTCACTTGGAGGGTGGACCAGGTGTGACCCTCAAGACTGGGAATGAGTTGAGGGGTGCCAAAAAATGCCAATATTTATCTTTTTTTTTTTTTGCACAACACCTAGGACACGCAGGCGAAATCGGTTTTCTGTTCTTTACTTCAGAAGTATCAGAGAGCAATCTTCCAAATATTTAACCATAGTCCGGAAATCGTTGCACGTCCCTTTTAACCATAAAAAAGAAATCTATATAATAGTTTTCGAAATGTAGAAGCTTTACTTTTTTTTAAGTAATGGGGTAGCCTATCCTAGAAGTCGAGGTCGCTGACGAAAAATGAAAATCCATCAGCTATGTACACATAAGAACCCAGCTTTAGAATGTTTTTTCTGTAATTTGTTTTTAAATTTAATCTTACTTTCATATTTATTTTACACAGAGACCGTATAACAGGCAGGCCCACACAGCTAAATTTTCCGCGCAAGGATCCGGATGATTGTATTCTTTATTATGCCTTCAAATAAGCGTCAGTTTCTAATATGAGATATTACGAATTCTAGACTACGAAACCTGAAAAAATATAAAGTAAGAAACACCCCAAATATGAAGGCCTTGTACGAACAGCATTCAAAAATATCCTACCACTTAAATTATTCTCTAAAGTTACCTTGTCTCTTGAAGCCCGCAGGTGCAAAGTGGATTAGAGGGCAGAACGCGACGAAGTTAGAAGCCAGTGGCCGCCAGCTTTTATTCTATTTTGTTTTCATTTTAGAACTAAATATAATCTAATCAAAACTGCTTATGTGGTGGCGAGCGCTTATATGAGGCTGCAACCTAAGCTGTTAAATATAGGTGCTTTTCAATACCCTGATATGGTACATTGTAAAGCCACTCCGCTGCGTCGCTCAGTGTATATCGCAATCAATCTCCGATCTGTCGTGGAATTCATCTTACCGTATATATTGCTCTGTGTATGTGTGGGTATGTTTGTGTGTGTGTGGGTGGGTGTCACCCGAATCTTCATTTTATTGGACCTTCCCATTGCTTCACGGTCGTTTCCATAATGCTGGGATTCCAATCATTGCTGCTCACTCCTCCACATGTTCTGTCCTTTTTTATTTAATTCCTCTTCCTATCTAACGCATTGACGAAAACAAAAGAAATAATACAAAAAGCGCCAGAAAGATCACCGAATTGTTTCCTGACACAGAGTTCGAAACCCTGGTAACTCGCCTGGGAGGAAATGTCTGATAATCTCCGTGAGCTAGAAGCTCTCAGTGCTAGATAGTATATGCTGTAGTTTTCATTACGGGACGACCAGATTACTGAGAATGCAGGATATTACGTGAATTAAGCACGCGTATGAAGGTCATTTAGGCTTATTATAGCGTGCTGCGGTAATGAAAAAGTTCCGCGAGAATTTCCCGTATCGTCATTTTCTGTATTGGTTCTGGGCAAAAGGGGCTTTCCTAGCATCGCAATACTAGTCATCTTATGATATAAGTGTGTGCGTGCGTGTGTGTGTTTGTTTGTTTGTTGTTGGTTTGCGTGCGTGCGTGCGTGCGCGCGCGCGCGCGCGCGCGCGCGTGGTGTGTGTGTGTGTGTGTGTGTGTGTGTGTGTGTGTGTGTGTGTGTGTGTGTGTGTGTGTGTGTGCGTGTGCGTGTGCGTGCGTGTGCGTGTGTGCGTGTGTGTGTGTGTGTGTGTGTGTGTGTGTGTGTGCGAGCGTCTGTTTTTGTCGTTGTTTTGGTTGGCTCAGAAGGGTAATGTACGAAATATTAACCTTTCTGATTTCGAACTACTCACGGCTTTCACGGCTTTCACGGCTCTCAAGGGGATTAGGCGAGTGGACATTCAAGGATGTAGCCGCTAAGCACAGTCGGCTACGAGGGGCTCGCAACTATTCTGCTCAAGTTTGTTTGTGCGCATGAAAGTCAGGGGAGGACTTTCCTGACACATTATTATTCTACTGTTCTCCTTATTGCCACATCGCAAATCTGCGCAAGAAAGGAGAAGAAAAATAAAAGCCCTTTACGATTATCTGTAATGCGAAACTAGAGCGCTGCTCTTGGAGGTGAACACGCACACACACTTATATGTACAAGCTTTTTTAAGATTTACAAATTTGTTTTATAAAGTTTCGTGAAAGCTACACTTATGCAGTTTGTGCAGGTGAGTTATACGGCCAGAGCTACATTATGAGGGATGCAAATCTTAGCGATAAGTCGGCTAATTAATTAATATTTGTTAATTAACTTTTTAATTACGGAAAATAGACATATGATTCTAATTAGAAACTTACCTGAGCATCATCGAAAATTACTAAATCAACTTGTTTTGGAACGACTTGAAGCTCGTGGGAAACTCAGGGGCGTACCAAAGTTACCACTCGTGAAGCAGGCGCAAAGCTAGCAGCGGCGAAACGCGGATGACAAGATCATCCGCGTTCCGCGGATGAACTCGCAGTCGAAAAGCTCGCGATCTTTTCGTCCGCGAGCTTTTTTGATATCAGTTGCCAATGCATTATTGTTACCATCCTTACTAATAAAACACATTGAATGAGAATGCACAAAATCGATTAAAAAATTGTTTGTGGGGTTATTGTCTACTGTTTCTTTTCGTGGTACTTATGTCGTCTGCTTTGCAGTTCCATGTTGTAACCGCGCCTGTTTTCGTTTCTGCGACTGTCGCCACCTGCGGAACGCGCGCCGCTTTTGAGTCGGAAAGATCGTCTGCTAAAGACGCCGGCTGTCGGCGCCGTATGCTCGTTCGTTGGCGGCAGTTGGCGTCGCAACCGCTTGCGCCATCTCTTGTCTCCCGTGCGAAACGGCGCTGTATAGTTTGAAGACCGGTAGCTTCGCTGCGTTTCCATAGGAGCTAAGCCTTTTCTTCTTCTTTTACTTTTTCCTCAAATAAATTCGCTCTTTGCAAATTTTACACAAAAAAAATCACCATTTGTGGGCAACGTTGCTTCAAATCGTAGCATGATAGGTTAAGAAACCGAATTTCGCGGTCGATTTAAAGAGCCTGGCCACTAGTTGGGACGCCCGGTATAAAGTAGGGTCGCATTTACTCACTATGATTGATACAAGTTAGACACCAATAAGATTATTGAAACGAAATCACACTGCTATACGCCACCTGCGTTGAAGCTGTGAACAAACTGTGATGCCCTCATTTTGGGTAGTACACGCTAACCCATAGCATCCTCTATACTCACAAAGCCTGGCAGTTCGACGGCGGAGCCATAGAGTGCTCTGGTTGCAGATTTGGAGCGTGAGGATCTGGTAGCAGATAGCATTTCTCGGGGAAGCTAGTATTCAGCGCACAGCTTTTGCAGCGGCGGGGACCCGAAACAAGGTTTCAAAACCCGACGAGAAAAGAAGCCGCAGCGCGAGGAACGCGAGGAGCACGAGCGGACATTTCATTACTCGGGAGAAGTGTGTTTCGGCGTCTTGCCGCAGCGGCGCGCCCGTTACATGACTCTTTCTTCATCCGTTGTCTGCCGCTCTAACTTTTCACTTCGATGGCAGCGTCTTGTGGCGATCTGCCAGGTTTTGTCAGTATAGACCTTTTCTGCAAGTGCGCCGCCATCTTGAAATGACGTCACTTCCAGTATGGGCGAAAACATTGTTTTGCCTTTGCCACGCCAATAGAAGGCATTTAGGATATAAGCGTAATCGTCACACTTTCTCCTTTTTGTCTCCCCTTTATTTTTTTACTATTTGCAGGTTGAAACGTTGGATTATTTTTTCGTCGCCCATACCGGATACGCCTATTAGGTGGCTGGGGACGAGAGTACACAGAAAAGGTCTATAGAGGAGGCAATGACTAACCTAATTCGGCCTCGCAGTACTTGTGGCCCCTACGCTGAGATTTTTTCCTTCCGTGTAGTGCTGATGAATGGAGAAAAACCTTTGGGCTTCCGAAATCGGCTAGATTCAACGCCGTAATACGATCGAAAGTGCCAGATTAATGCCACCGCCGCCAGGGTACGCGCCTCTTAGCTCTGGGTGGTGACGTCAAAATATCTGGCGTCCCTACGCTTTTTTCCTTTCGTTTTCTTTTTACTTCGGAACGCGTGAAACGGCGTATCTAGAATCACGTTCTTATCCTGTCAGCTTTGACCTGTGCTTCGACGGCGTTCGAATTCTTGTTGTTTCTTTGTATTTTCCTCGTGGTCGCGTTCCGCACGAGAGCAGGCACGCTTCTACATATGTGAGAGCTTGAGAGGTTAACATTTTTACTACTCAAAAACAAGTCCTCACAAGCACCTTTTTGCGGCGCCCTCTGGGCAACGCCGGAGGCCCTTGTATGAGATGGGTGTAGGAAAAAATGTACCCGGAAAAATTTCCCGGAAAATCTGTCCCTGGAAAAAAATTCCCCGGTTAAAATGTCCCCGAAAAAAAAAAAGGCCCCATGTGTGAAGTAGGAAAAATGTCCCCAAAGGATTTCCTATCTCTGGGTTTCCTGATCCTCATGGCCTTCGGACGGTCCGGTCATATGTCCCTGGGAAAAAAGGCACCGTGTGGCAAGTAGGAAAAAAACGGCCCAAAACAAATAAGGAAATATACGATTCCGCGAAAGACACATTGCGACACTGTTAGCGCGAACAGGACATCGGCATATTTTCACATTTTACTTAGAAAGAGTATTAGTGGGAACGAAATTTTACCGTCTGCATTATATCCTAAATAAGCAAAAAACGAAAGTTTATGTGTTATCAAATAACTTTGATAACAGATAACCTTTCGTTTCTATAAAAAAAAGATTAAAAAGAACAAAAACACTAGCGATCGCTTGTTCGAGCTAAGTGTCACGCTTTTTACCTATTTGGAAATGGTACACAAGTACCTCTCAAATTTCCCAAAAACAATAATTTAATTTTGGCTAGAAGTATTATAAATGTATATTTCACAATGAAAAAAAAACTGTTCAGATGCAATGTTACAAAATCAGGAATGAAATGACAGACTCTAGATTCATACACAAAAGTAAAAAACGGATCGTACAGCAGTGGAAAAAATGTCCCTTTGGGGACATTTTTTTCTACTTTCCACCTGGCGCCTTTTTCTTCCGGGGGACATATTTTTCGGAAACTTTTTTTCCGGGGACGTTTTTTGTGCGGACGTTTCTTCCGGAACCCATATAGAACACATTAAAAACATACTTTAAGCTATATAGGCCTCCTCCGTTGCCCACAGAGAGCTGCGAAAGGGGACTTGTTATGACTTCTTTTGGGTAGTACAAATTTGAGCGTCTCAAAGTGCCACATTTTATACTCTGTTCACCCTTAAGTTGAGGAATGGCCTCCTCTATACTCACAAAGCCTGGCAGTTCGACGAGGGAGCCAAAAGTGCCCGGTCGCAGATTTGGAGCGCGAGGATCTGGCAGCACAAAGCATTTCTCGGGGAACCTGGCCGTCAGCGCACAGCTTTTACAGCGGCGAGGACCCGAAACATGGTTTTCAAACCCGACGAGAAAAGATGTGGTAGCGCGAGGAACGCGAGGAGCACGAGCGGACATTCCATCGCTCGGGAGAAGTGTGTTTCGGCGTCTCGACGCAGCGGGGCGCCCGTCACGTAGCTCTCCTCTCATCCGTTGTCTGCCACTCTACCTGTTCAATTTCGACAGCCGCTTCTCGTGGCAGATCTGCCAGGCTTTGTCAGTATTGAGGAGGCTGTGGTTGAGGCTACAGCCAAAGCTACAAGTACGAGCTAGCCCGCGCTCCTGGCTTTGAAACGTGCATTTCTAGCGCGAGTGCTCGTTCTGGGAAGAACGCTTCGAAGCAGCGGCCTTGAGCTCTACGTGCTTGCGGAATTGGTTTCATTATCAGGCCTGCTCTGGTGCGGAACGCGACATCACGAGTAAAATACAAAGAAACAGCAATAATTCGAACGCCGTCGAAGCACAGGTGAAAGCTAAGACTCTAAGAACGTGAGCCAAGAGACACCGTTTTACGTGTTCCAAAGGGAAAAAAAATTAAAAGAAAGCGTAGGGACGCCAGGGCCGGCTTGCTAAAACAGCGTGTCAGCTGAGACTGGGTGATAGAAACCACGGCAAAGGCTGGGACGCGACCATCGCGAGGCGCGGTTTGAGTCCCGCTCAGCCCGTGAGCTGGCTTTGGTAGAGCTTTCTTTCACCCGACCGCAGCTGAGACGCTGCTTCTAGCATGCCGGCCCGAACGAGGTAGAGTACGTTAGAGCGATAAACTTGCCACTAGACACCTAGCCTTATAGTTTTACGTCGAGATTTTAACGGAGTACCGGTCACAAATAATTGCTTAATTATCTTTAATATCAGTACCGACGAGTTAAGTTATGTACCTTTTGTTTTAAGTCCAAAATGTTCATTTTACGACGAAAACTCGGGCAGCTTCGCAATGCCTCCACTAAATCTCGTCAGTCGCGGTGCTGTATTTTGGGATTTTATAGGATCTAGATTCTAGACACTGATCTCTGGGGCTAACAGTATTGAAACAATAGTTTGTCATGTTTTTTAGAGCGATTGCAAATACAAATCTCGGCTCAGTTTTGCGTAAAAGCCTCAGGATTTGGTGAGGTAACGTGTCTAGTGGTCAAAATTGTACAACATGGCGGCAGCCAAGTGGGCGTCACTTTCGCCTGGTGAACAGGATGCCAGTTCATCGCCCTAAAGCGCGAAACACATGCGCGTCAAAACTGTCCGATCCGACGTGCGAAGTGCCGGAACGACGTTCGGAGGCGAGTGTTTTCGACGCTCTCCTGTGATACGAAGACCCTCGCCCCCAAACGTCGTTCCGGCAGTTCGCACGTCAGATAGGGACAGTTTTGACGCGCATGTGTTTCGCGCTTAAGCCCCTCACCTCGCTGGCCGGCCCTGATATTTTGATGTCCCTACCCAGAGATAAGAGACGCGTACCCTGGCGATGGTGGCATGCATCTGGCACTTTTTATTGTCTTACGGCGTCGAATCTATCCGATTTCGAAAATCGAAAGGTGTGGTTCCTGCTTCAGTAATACAGAGTGTCAAAAAAACATTTGCAAGAATGTTTTGCCGCAATCTTTAGCTATGCATGGCAGAACGCTCATTCTCCGCCGAAAGGTAGCACTACAGGTCCGAACCAGATGCCAAAGTTTCAGCACGAACCTATATGTCATTCAAAAGTTGTAAGTGATTTTCCGAAAATGTAAATCCGAAAATGGGGTTCATTTTTGCCCATCTTTGGTTTCTGGCGCCATAGAGCTCCGTGTATACTCTGGAGCTCCTTTGACCACCATTTACTCAATGACATTTTTAGAAAATGGCTTATAACTTTTAAATAATATATCAGTTTGCGCTGAAACTTTACCATCTGTTTCGGACCTCTAGCGCTATCTTCGAGTGTAGAATGAGCGTTCAGCGACAGTAGATATATTGCGGTAAAACCCTATAGTTTTTGTTGTTTTTGTGTGTGTTGGGACACCTTGTACACAGTAAGAACGAAAAAAAGCTCAGTGAAGGCGCCACAAGTAGTGCGAGGCCTAATCAGGTGGGCTTGTACTACCCAAAGAGAGAGCGCCACAGTTTGTTGTAAACTTGAGCGTATGAGGAGTATTAAGCTAGGCGCTCAGAATCGCATTTCTTAAAGTATACTTTCAGGGGTTTTATACCTAATGCCGGTCACCCTTGCAACGCAGCTATAGCTTTAGAACACAAGTTTAAAATTCTAAAATCAAGTACCTTTCTTGTAAAACCTAATATTCCACATTTCTTAGTAATTATAACCAAATGGCGTTCATCCCTACAGTCTTAAAGTTTTAAAAATTGCATTACCACTGAGGACAGAAGTGTTACGAATTTCAGATTATGTCCTTACTTGTACAGGTTAGTCCAGAAGTGGACAGTACGCCTGAATGCTCTGTAGCAACGTGACAACCAAGATATTTTCTTTGTGGGGTTAATATCAATTACGATACGCCCAAAAGTTTATTGAGCTTGTTGCAGTGAATTTGCTTTGTAGCTGCGATTCGGGTTCCGCATCAATTGTCCATGGGTAATCTACATTAGGTTTCAGTTCTTCCCTGGGTTGTGCTAGATGCCGGCGTTAATTTTAAAATTTAACGCTAAAACTTTTTTTTAAATAGTGAACAACTGCGTAGTCAGGGCAATTGATTGCACCATCTAATATTACGTTCACCAACCTAATCACATAAGAATCTAAACCTTGAGATTATGATGTTTCCTAAGCAGCTCGACTGCTTACTTTCGCTCCCTAAATACATCGTAGTTTGTGTTCGTCACCAAAACAGCAAACATTGCTAAAGAAAAACAAACAAAAAACGAGATAACATATTCTTTTAAACAAGCCCGTGCGTCTACTTTCCTGCACAACACACAGAGAGCTAATCATCGCAACTTAAGGAGGCCGCTGAGCGAATGACGATGTCGAAACATGTTTATACAAAAACAAAAAACGCTCTCTGAGTTGTGACACTAAACATTGCAAACATGACGTTTTGCATTCTTTGGTGTCACAACTCAGAGAGCGTTTTTTGGTCTAAATATGTTTCGGCATCGTCATTCGCTGAGCTGCCTCCGTAAGTTGCGGTGATTGGCTCTCCGAGTGTTGTGAGGAAAAGTTGCTGTACGGGCTTTTTGTTAGAGTGTGCTGTTGTTTTTTCAGAGACTAATTTTGCAAACTATTACGATACATTAAAACCTCATTTTATTGTAAATAATGTAAAATTGACTATTTTTATTTTAGAAAATTATTGTTGGCGCGTGATAAGTAAAGGTGGATGTCCTCGATTGGAGTAAAAAACATGTGCTTCGTGATTCGCGTTCCTCAGCCTCTTACTAGTGTGACTTGGGAAAAATATACTGACTGTCCAAATTAGTATGTCAGTTTAAATTAAAAAAAAGAATCAAAAGTCGAAAAGCGGGTTGATTTATGTGAGGTAGAACACGAGCACGCAAGAAGCACCTCACCACAGCTCTTGCAGTTCTTTTCTTATAAAACACACAAAAGGTGCACAATAAATCTAATACAGGGAAGTAAGTTAAAAAAAGCAAAATTACTCACAAGCATACACTCAAAATGAGGTAGAGGCGAGCCCACAAAGGAAAAAAAGGTGGAGATATAAAAGCAAGCTCAAAGACAAATGTCGGCCAAAATCTTTCGCCTGAAGGAACTCCTTCGATGTCGGGATCACAAAGGTGCCAATTAAAGACAGTCGCCTGGAACCTTTGAAGTTGGACAGTTGGAGTGCAGGCCTCGGCACAGATGTGATTGCTCGGGGACAAAGATCTCGCTTCCTCGACCCCCTTTGTCGACGTCACTCGCATAACCTTTGTGGAATCGGAAGAGCCGAATTATTCCTCCGCACGCACTCCTTTCTTGTACTGCCCTCTCTTGTTCTCTGTATTGCACGACGTTGCTTTTGCTTGTAGGTCCGGAAAGCAGCGGTTTCCGCCTTTGATCCCAGATGATGACCGTCGAGGAAGTCATCGATGAAAAGAGGAAACCAAGGTTTCATTACAGTGGGCGCCCTAGGGCAGCTGCGATCTGTGACTGGTAAATATATCAGCTTGAACTTTCGAATTAAACTTGAACACGAAGAAAGAAAGTACAGGAGAGGACAGGAAGGTTCAAGGACAGGAGAGGAGGACTGGAACGTTCAAGGACACGAAGAAAGAAAGGACAGGAAAGTTCAAGCTGACATTTTTACATGCACCAACAAGTTCAACTCTTAACCGTTCTGACTGGCAGTTCGCGTATGTATTGGTTGGGTGATTTCATTTGATTTCAGAGAGACTTGTCAGCGTGTCTAGATTCACTTTAAATGTAAACTATAGTAGACCCATCGCTCAGATGAGTTATAATTCTCATTTAAAGCTTATAGATAAGCAGCTTGAGCGTTTGAAAGACCCGATATTTTACGATTTCATGAATTAGGATTTACTCAGCAGAGGTGATTTTAGTGTGCCATCAATCATTAAATCTGATTAACTTCATCCCCGATAGGTATCATTTATCAAACTTTTCTATTGGTATCAATATCGTTAGGAAAAGTGCTCTAGTAATAGAACTCACACGAAAGAGCTTAGGTCTAAGAGCCTAAGATTATTGGCCTTGGTACATATGCCAATAATATCTTTGAAAGGATGCGGACAAGTGCATTGCAGAATGCCTTTAACGGGGTTGTTAATAGTCAATTCGTCATTACATGTTTCAGAAAGTGTTGCCTACAAATAAGCAGAAAAATGAAAGGTGTGGAACATCACCAAATATCTTGGAAAAGAAGCGGACAAGTGCATTTCAGAATGCCTTTAACAGGGTTCTCAATAGTCAATTCGTCTTTACATGTTTCAGAAAGTGTTTTTTTACAAATAAGCAGAAAAATGAAAGGTCTGGGACATCACCATTTTTAGGATTCTATTGATTGTCAAACGAAACATGAGAGCTACAACCTCGTATTCGATGAGCCGCTAGGCGCACGTTAAACCTCGCCGAACAGGAGGTTGGTGGTTCGCGTCTGCAATGAAATGCGCTATCTTAGCTTCTTTTTTTATTCAGAACCACGACATTCTACGTTTGTTTGTAGCGTCCCTGGAAACGTGCTGAGAAGGTGCTTGAAAGTCAACAGCGCTACAGAGAAAGTAAGGCACCCCCCTATTGAATTTGATACGAAAAAGTCAACAGATTCTAATGTTCGCCCTGCAAGCAATCGCAGATGCTGGCACTTCGCTCTTCGTGTATTCGGGAATGAAGCGCAAAATATAACGATTTTTTATGCATTCAGATTCTAAGACAAACGCACGTAAACACGAAAAGGCAAATGCAATTGCGCCTCCTCACGCCAAAGCGCGCCCTTGCGCAAACATAAACATAGGCGGCAGTGCTTTCGCAAACACCATCGATGTTGTCTGAAGAGAGAAATTTGCACGGGAACTTCATTCTCCCTCCTTCAATGTTGCTCACTATCGCCCAAACGCAAGCGCAAGTAAACAAGCTTAGCGATACAAAAAATAAAACGAAAATTGAATTTTAGAAATAGCGGAGCACTGGTTTCTTCTAGCAGGCACAAATGCACTAGCGGGCAGTGAAAGAAACAGAATTTCTGACTTTCTGAGTGCGGTGTTCATAGGCGAATATCGTCTAGCAAAGCCGGCCTCTGTTGACGCTACGGCAGGTAAAGTGAACAATTGCATTTACGAAGGGCGTTCACTTTCAAGTTGTTACGGAAACAAATTCAGGCCCGGAAATATTGTGAAAGCGGCTTTCCTTTACCAAATTTTTTGTTTCAACGAGTTCAAACGCGAAATTCGCATATAGTACTTATGCGCCTTTCTAAAATATCAGTCGATGCAAGGGCACAATGATATGTTTACCCGCTAAATTGGTGGTACAACCTAGGCCACAAGCAGGCGCGAAGATGGTTTTCCTTAGTTTTTCCCGGCTGTGCAGCTGAAGAACCTAAAATATCTGCTGCCCGGGCTTTTGAATTGACGTTGCTGATCTGTTAATAAACGTGGGAAGATGTATAATCTGGAAGCTTAATTAAACGCGACGCTCAATCATTCACATAATAAGAAGCGCATTTAGGAATACATTCATTCGTTCAACAATTATCGGAGCATGTAAACAAAATATTTCTAGCATCTTCTGCTCGGCCGCCTAAAGAAGGATGCATTCACGTGAAAAAAATATGAACCGAAAATCGCATGAAACTCGCAACACAAGAGAATAGTTCCGCCCCTTTTTATGAAAGGAAATCCCGCGTATCCAATGATTGTACAGAAATTAGAAATGCACTTTCACCAAACAAAAGTTCGAATTTAATTGCAGTAAATAACTTCGTTTTATTTTTTACAATACCGTCGAAGGACTCCTACAAAAAACAGCAGCTTCGTTAAAATATCAAAATAACACATTTGATTTCCTTCCTCATCAATTGAGCTGCTATTAGCGCTAAATTGTTTCGGTGGCGTCCTATTATAGTTTCCGTTTGTGACATCACGACCAGGGTTTTTCTCGCCGCCATTGGCTGGGTTGGCCTCTGCATCGCCGTGATTGGCAGGATGTGCTTCGGCGTGAAGCGGCGATTGGGTAGGCATTATTAGAGACAGGAAGCTATGCTTTGGCCAATCGTTAACTTCGACCATAGTGACGCTTTCGGTCATGCACGTCACTGATGGTGTCAAAATACAATAGTTTAAGAAAACATTATCTTTAATTGTTGACCAATTGAAGTGTCAGCACTGCAAAGACTGAAAAGTACCTGTTTTATATATATATATATATATATATATATATATATATATATATATATATATATATATATATAGATAGCTATAGATAGATATAATTCAATACAACTTCCATTTGTTGTGAGACTGAGTTTGTTAACGCATGTCAAACTTTAAATAATGACCAATGATACAGTTCCTTTGGCATGAATCAGTCATGAATCCACTTGGGCAACTCCTCCGCCATGTACCTTACGAATATAAACAATGCGCGACATAGTCAGAACGTTGACAGTCTGTATGTGGTGTGATGGTACATATAAAATGATAAATATTCCGACGTTTCTGGCAGAAGGTGCTTTTCTGTTGAATTTATAATGCATTAGCTATTAGTAGTGTCAGCTATGACAGATTTAGTGACCGCATCGCTTACTTTGACGTCAAATTGCATTTAGTGTTTTGTCTGTTGTGTGATGTTTGTCGCGTTCACCTCCAAGGTGTAGATTCGCTCTTACGTATATTTTTATTTTATTTTGTCGAGAACCGCACAAGTAGGCAAATGTTGTGTGCTCACTTCATCATGAAGTCGCACCTTTATAAGCTATTGGACAAAGATTAGCTTCCTCGATTTCTCAGGGTAACAATTCGCGTGAGAAATATTATCCAATATAAAATTGTACTTCTTAGGATTTCAAATTTAATATTATAACTAACTTGCACTGTTTGCATTAGTTTTCTAGTAAGACAGATGAAATAATTTATAAACGTAATTCACATGAAGAGATGAAATTGCACTCGTCAAGGGTGTGTTATATCCTTAGAAAAAATAGCCTTTTATGTCGTGGTTTGTATAGCTGAATTCGAAGAGTTGTAAGCACACGCTCAAAGGTATAGTTGGATAGAATCTGACCCGTTCATAACGAACAGCAGGAAACGCTACGATCTGTTCGATATAGCAAGTAATTCGATATAGCAAAAACCATTTACAACAAACTTCCACGATTCGTTCGTTGTGAGGTGATCAGAGCTT
This sequence comes from Ixodes ricinus, assembly GCA_037355805.1. Taxonomy (NCBI): domain Eukaryota; kingdom Metazoa; phylum Arthropoda; class Arachnida; order Ixodida; family Ixodidae; genus Ixodes; species Ixodes ricinus. The sequence continues at coordinate 24,054 of JAZHYW010034969.1, read as the reverse complement.
CTCTTTTTTTCTCATCTCTTCGCTTACCTTGTAACAACGCGCTAGAAAGTTTTTTTGCTTTTCTTTTTTGCATGCGCGCAGAGTTTGTTTTTTAGCTTTCTCCCCTTCTGAATCGCTTCTCATCGCTCAATTTTGTTTGCAACTTGATCTTTTGCAATTTTCTTTCTTTCTTTTTTTTTTTTGGGGGGGGGGGGGGAGAAGGGACAGGCTTGAAGACCATTGTTTGTGCGTTTTTGGAAGCCTTCCCGAGGGGAAATTGTTCGATATAGCCAATATGTTGTTCGTTATAACAAGTACTTCTTACATGCATTTTTATTTAAATTTTTCGTGAGTTCGATATCGACAATAAATCGTTGTACGTGGGTTCGTCCTAAACGGGTGTCACTGATAGTTATTAATGTGCCACCTCCCCTGCCCTTTTCGTATCTTAAGAGCTTAGCGCATGAACAGTAGCTGAATACAAAAAAAAACTTAGTAATTGAATTTCAATTTTACAACGCTAGAAGCGCTCTCAGCTCGGGTGATTCTTCTACTAATAACTAGCGTGATATTGTGGTAAATAAAACTCAGAAACTCCTATTTAGTTCGAGCCATCAATTCTCCGATGAAGTACTTCAAGTAAGGTTGTAAGCTGGGCGAGTTCGTAAACGTTGAACATGATGAAAAATCGCGCATATGAGACAAGCACAAAAGAGAAAGAAACACACAACACAGACAAGTGCATCTGTGATTTGTGTTCCTTCCTTTTTTGTCGTTGTGTCTTTGTGCGCTATTTTTCATCATCTTCGAAGTATAAATTTCATGTTAAACTCTCAGAGTGCGCACAGTACGTGCGAACTAAAGACGACCATTATTTCAGATTCACATGGCTACTAGAATACATATGATACTTGAGCATGATCCTTGCATAAGCAGTGACACGCGCTGTCAGCAGGGTTTGCTATATTCAAAGTGAATGCTTTTTAATTGTCATATGTTAATTAAAGTGCGTCCTATATTTATTCATTGACAGCGTAATACGTGGTTGTCATATGAGAGAAAGCATATGCGTAGCTGCACATTATGAATCCGTTATGTGAGTTTGGCTTAGCTTCATTTCGGGGAGAAGTTAGTTTACTGCATGTACAATAAACCTTTAGAATACATTTTAAACGGTCCACGATATGTGACTTTTTCGACATATTGCGCTGTGATTTCCTACACAGATTTAACTAGGTAGTAAAAGATTAGAGTAAAAATATCAACAAATAACCCTATCTTGTTAAAAAAATATCTGCTTTAGAAACATAGAGCGGCATTCGCAGACGGTGGCTTAACGGTACTCACCGATTAGTAAGCGCTGCCGACAGATAGCGCAACGTGAATTTCGGGTTGATGCGGCACCTCGTTGGATCATCTCCGTACAGGAAATAAAAAGCTCTAGGAGATTCAAGTATCTCTTTTCGTATTTCGTTTATTAGAAAAATTGCCTCACTTAAAAAATCGTACATTACCGAGACGCGCGTCGTTGATTACGCAGAAGGAATGCACCGTCTCAGAATGCCGCCTTAAATTGCCCAAAGGCAGTTTTCTTTTTTGTTTAATGAAATAAGGTTATTTGTTGATGTTTGCACTCCATACTTCTACCTTCTAGACGGACATCTGTCGTACGCCAGAGCGCAATAGGCTGAGAAAGTTATTTTTTCTGATTGTTTAAAGCGGGTTCGGAGCGTTAGTATTCATGCCGTGTTTACATACATGTGCCTGTAAATTGTTCACATAACTGATCATGCATGCTATAGAAAGGAGCATCTTCATCCATTCACCTCTCTTTCTAGCCAATGACCGCTGAAGTCGTCGCCCGTCGCATTAGCCCAGGCATCGGATGTGGGATCAACTCACCTGCAACAAAAAAGAGCAATGGAGCTTTTAGGTCACCTTATCTTAGAAACCATGGTGTGACAACTTGATATCAAGTAAATTTCACTAATTTTTATCTAAAAGGTCTAAACGCGTACCCAACTTTCTCTCTCTCTCTTTTTTTTTTTAACGTGAAACGCTTATATTACGTTTTTAGGTAAAATTAAGCCTCAAAAAGCGTAACCGCAGATTCCCCGCTAAATTTAGCAGGGAAAATATCACATGGCTTCATGTCACGTGACCTACTCACAAATTCAATTTTCCCGCTAAATTTAGCGGAAACATCGGCGTCACGTGACCTCAACACCAATTCAGTGTCCCCCCGAAATTCAGCGGCGAAAATGACGTCTCATGACTTCGCGTATTGTGACCTATACCGAATTCAGCTTCCCTTACTAATCTAGCGGAAATATCGACGTCATGTGACCTCGTCCCTAATTCAGTTTTCCCGAAAAATTTAGGAGCGAAAATGACGTCACATGGTTCGATGTCACGTGACCTATACAGAAATTAATTTTTCCGCTGAATTTGGCGAGAAAAATGACGTTACATGAAATCAAGTGACGTATACAAAAATTAACTTTCCCGGCTGGATTTAGCGGGAAAAGCTGACATCACGTGATCTCAACACTAATTTAGTTTCCCTACTAAAATAAGCGCACAAATTATGTCACCAGATTTCATGTCACGTGGCCGATACACAAATTAAGTTTCCCCGCTAAATTTAGGGCAAGAATTTACGTCGCGTGACATGCAGTCCCGTCACCTATACGCAAATTCAGTTTCCCCGCTAGATATAACGGGAAAAGTGACGTCACGTGACCTTAACACTAATTTAGTTTCCCCACTAAATTAAAAGGGAAAATTATGCCACAAGATTTCATGTCACGAGGGTGAAACGCGGTCTGCGAAAACTGCTTATTCACTTTACCCGTCGGGTCGGCCTGTGTCCACACCGTGCAGGGTATGGCGGGCTGCCGCCGGTCACGTGTAGCGGGAAATTTTAGCGGGAAAATTAGCACGTGACCGGCGGCAACCCGCCATTCCCTGTACTCTGTAAACGCAGGCCGACCAGACGGGGAAAGTCAATAGGCAGTTTTCGTAGACCGGGTTTCACCCTCCGCTAAGCCCTCCGCAACGAAGAAGCCGCTTCTGCGCTTGTGCGCCGATGGCCTTTCCGTGTAGAGTTCCGGGTATCGGAGTGGGTTGCGGAGAGCGTTGTGGGATGACGAAAATGGTCTACGAAAACTTCCTATTGAGTCAATGGGGTGGAGAGGAGTGAGGAGAGATGGAGGCATAGCTCGAGAACAAATGCCTGGAGGTTCGCTAAACCAAGAACGTTTCACATAGGAAAATAATTGCCAGACAATTTGCAATACAATTTTTATTTATTTTTTATTTTTGAGGTACTGGCGTTTTGTTGTGATAACTTTTCGTAGAACGAGCGTCCTAATCTAAATAAATTAAAATATATAATCGAATTCTTCGCCTGCCTAACCGCAGATATACTTAAAATCGTGACGAAAGTGTCCTACATAAATACCCATTTTACATCCGTCAAATGATGTGTTCTATAACACTTAGCATAAGTAAATTTTAGCGTTCGATACGTTTACCGCACGTATTCAAAGCAAACTAACCCTCTCAGTTAACCTTTAGGGGCATGCAGTTAACACAGAAACATTATCAACGCCTGGGTCGCTAAACTCGTCGAGCACAACTTTGTGCCCGAAGTTTGCGGAACGCGCTAATTGGACTCTCGCGACGCTGACGTCGCGCCGAGTGAGTGTCAATCATTAGAACGCTCATTTCTTTGAGAGCGGCAGAATGTAGCAAAGTTCATCGGGGCGCGCGTGCAGCGCGTGAAGGGCGCGAAGAGCCCGCTGATTGAACGGCTTCGCCGATGACGTAGCGCCCGTTCGTCCCTACATCCCTACGCCAAGCTAAAATTAATGCATTGCAGATTGTCTCTAGCCGACCTGTTGACGCTCCAAATCCCTCCAAAGTTTGTGTAAAAAAAGTGATTCGAAACCTCGTTTGTCGAAGTTGTCGCTGACGTCAAAGTGACGTTTCCGAACTTTGCGAGAGCCGTGGTTTGAGCTCGAAATCTTCGCTTCGGATCGAGGCGAAGTTAAACTTTGTCAACATGGCGGTGCCGTACGCTGCGGCCGAGCTTATCTTCCGCCACCGTCGGCGTCGCTACCGAGACCTCCGGAGACGCCTTTCAACTCCCTGACGACGACTTTCGGCGACAGTACCGGCTATCGAAAGCCGTTGTGCGTTGACTCTGCGGCGAGCTTCGTTCGGCGCCCGGACTCCGGAGGCGGCGGACAATCGCGTCTACCATGACCGTGGAACAACAAGTTCTTTGCGCGCTCCGGTTCTTCGGAACCGGTTGCTTTCAAAACATGGTGGCGACTGACGAGCACCTGTCAGTCTCCCATATGACTGTGAGCCGGGCTGTCAGAATTTTTGCGGCTACCAACGTTTCTTTTTTCCTTTTTTTTTGTAATATCCGAAGAGGTACTACTAATTGAAGATAGGCGCCGAAAAAACACAAGGACGAGAAGAGACGTAAACACTGGCGCAATCATGAACCAACTGGCCCAAATTGCCATCTTAATGAGGTACTACTAAGTTGGTATACAATTCAGAATGTTGGAAAAAAAAAACAAGAGCCGGGGTAATCCTTGGGTAGGGTCGAGTCTCCCGGCAGCCGGCAGAATTATTTCCCCGAAATTCTACTGGCAGTCGTCACTCATTGGTGGCCAAATCAGTTCATCGAACGACGAGTCACGGACATATCGTTTCATCGGCACGGGATGTAATCACATGAAGGAGATTTTCTTCAGTTAGAGGTATATACACATTAAACCTTTTCACACCTTTATACATGTAAGTGGGGTGTCCCATAACTAACACCCTAATAAGTGTAGTGATAGACCTTACAAAAAGATGTAAACCTCAGACCCTTAAAGATGTGTGATTTTTTGAACACGTTTCTTAACACGTGTGATAATGCACAACACCTTTTTAGAGAGATGTAAAACTACCATACCCCTTTTCGTAAAAGTGTAATTACCACAGTACACTTCTTTTTTATGGTGTACACAGTGGCCCGGGACCCAATAAAATGACTAAACAAATAAATTACCCAAACGAGTCGCCGAAACAGTACGTCACTACTTGGCCAGTGTCGAGGCAATTTCGGCCGAAAACCGGCCCCAATATTGGCCGGATGCACGGTTTTGCGCCTCGTCCCGACATCCGGCAGGTATGGGCGTACCGATGCAAATAAACGATTTATGTCTAATAGCACTGACACCACTGATCTCTCAGTAGGCTGGGTCGCAGATAGAGGCCTGAATTGCTGGGGTCGAGCGGCACCACCGGCAGTCATCGCTTGACACGAGCTAATGCATGCTTTAGGAGAAACGGGAAAACTTAATTTTATTACGTTAGTCGGTTGTTCTCAACCATGAGACTTCTATCGTGTTTTCCGCATATAACAGTTAATATTGTGGGAAAGAATATTAAACTCGTTAAAATGCCAATCTTTTTTAAATAAATGTTGTGTGGTTGAGGCTCGAGGGCGACTTTGTTGGGCGTAAACTGTGATGTTTTTAATGAGACAAGGGTTACCGAGAGGTATTGTGGAGTCATTCGTGATCTCGGAGTCATCAGAGCTCAGCAAACGATAAGTTAGAAGGCCTTTACTGGGGACACTCGCATCGTTTTAACCGCTTGTACATAGTACTTCTGGTGGAAGCTTTTTATTTTAACTCTGTGAGGGCTTCCGTGACAAACTGAAACTCGGAGCGTGCCATTCAGTCGCTGAACTGTCATTTATTAAGCAACCAAAGCAAGCGACGTCGGTAAAGTCGGTGGTGCTCGGCCCATTTTAATGCGAATAGCATTCTTTGGATACTTCACGCACTTTTCGTCTATGTATCTCTATCTATCTATCTGGCTATCTAACCTCTTACGCCGCGGGTCGATAAATAAATAAAAAAGACCGGCGCCGGCTGGGATTCGAACCGTTGACCCTTTGATCAGCGGGCAGACGCGCTAACCACAGAGCTATGAAGGCAGTCATTCAACGCACTCTAAACGGTTGTTTATATCTTTACCATAGGACGCGCTTTACAGCGCTGTCACAGCTACCGGTGCGCGCGCGTTCCATGCACGAGGGCTCATTCCGCTCTCGTGAGGCTGAGCACGCCGCTAGCTCACCCTCTCCCGCGCTCGGGAGAGGGTGATGTAGCGGCCGTGCTCAGCCTCACGGAGGCGGAATGGCCCTCGTGCATGGAACGCGCGCACCGGTAGCTGTGACAGCGCTGTAAGCGCGTCCTATAGTAAAGATATAAACAACCGTTTAAGTACCGTTGGTTGAGACTAGCTGAGACGCCAGAAAGTCTGGTCGGTACCATTTTGAGTGTTTGTGCGTATGGCGCGTGCTTTGCTCGCCTTCCTAAGTGACACAAACGCACGTGCTGGGCTGCGGAGATCGTGCGCAGGGCTGTGAAAGTGTCAACAAATTTAGAATCGCCTCAAGAGTGGGCTGGCGTATCTAGAGTGTGCCGGCCACCTGACGAACGCGCATAACTCCGCACCGTTTTGATGCTATTCGCATTAACGTAGATAATCATTCCCAAAGGATGGGTTCTGCTGATTTTTTTAAATCGATGTTCGAACGTTTGACGAATGTCTATTTGATCTCCAATCACCCAATATAATCATCGCAGCACGTCATAGTAAAATACTCGCCCTCGAGCACCGCGTACACGCTCCCTATTTTTGCGTGTTTATCCCTTAGACTTTCGTGTATTGCTTCATGGTGTAAATACGCCAAAACAACAAGAACGAAAACGAAGGAAGAACTAGACAGGACGCGGAGTATTGCCTGTTGTCAAGCAAATGGCCGCCGGTGAGGCCAGTAACGGGCTCCCGATCCGCGATCCAGACTTGCACTGTGAGAGTTCTAATGCATTGCACCCGTGGAGTGCTGCACGGAGAACAGGCCCCGAACGAACTTGCCGAATGCACCGAGTGCAGACTGATGCTGTCGCCATAGATGTTGTAGAAAAGTACCGACCTCATACCGAAACTAGCGCCTTTTCGTTCAATGTGATGGGTGGGAATTCGAGAGCGCAGCCGCTGCCATCGTTTATCAATAAACGTTGGTTGCTGCAACGCGTAACTTATATTTGCGATGACTTCCAACTAAGCAACTCGGCTGTCAGAGATATCTACAGACGGCGTAAGTTTCCGAATCCAGCTGACTACAAAACAGCATACACTTGAGAAAATTGATAGCACTGTACGCGCAAGAGCTTGCTTCGTTTTAAGCATAGTATTATGAGTGAACTACTGAAAAGATACGGCTTACTACTAGTTCGTTGGAATATCTAGCAATACGTTTCGTAAGACTTTTTATTTCCCTGGTGAGGGCATTGAGAACGAGGGTTTTCTCAAACAAAATACGACGGGGCAAGAAAGCAGCCGTTCAAATATGACTTTGCTTGAGCCTCGGGCAACGTCTCCATGTTTAGCCTTCCCGGACGCTGAGTGGATGCGTCACAGGTTCCTGTTGTGGGAGCTTTGTCGACAAATGTTCCACTTTTCACCCGCACACAGATGATGCGAGATCTTCGGGCCTCTGTGTTTGTCCTGGGCCTTTCATTACACACTGGTAGGTTTCAGCGTCGATACGGCAACACAGCGACCCAAATTTTGCAAATAAAACACGGGTCGTCGATCCCTCCCTTCGTGAAATATCAGACGCTTCCAATTCAAGCTGGCGTTTGAGTTTTTGGCCTGCGGGACGCGATTTTGAGCAGAAAACCAAACTTTTTCTTTCAGTTCCGCTGTGCGAATGCCGCATCGTAGCAGACGAACTCTTGTCGTCTGCTCTCGCTCCTCGCCTAGGCGAGGCATGACGGGATTGTCGGCGCTAGAGAGCTCACAGACAACGAGTGAGCGGCGTGAGCGCTCGCCTCCCCGCGCTGTCTCGTGCTCTCGTGCACCGCCTAGGGATCGCGGGGGATTTTTCGTCAAAAGTTGCGAAGTTGAGCGCGCGCAGGGAGGAGGAAACTTTGCGGCGTTCTTTTGGTCACTCCCCCCGCTACGTCAGAAAGCGAAGAATGTTTTGCTCCACGAGTTTAGCTACCCTGCTCTTTGTAAACTTGGGTGCTGCCAACTGAACACTACTAATGTAAATACCTGCTGGCTAGGAAATCTCAATTAAGCACGCCACCCTACAGATTAATAACGACCTACTGTTTAACTGAACCGGAAGTATGCGTAATGAAGCTGCAATTTTTATTCGAAGGAAACGGACAAAGAAAAAGAAGACATATTTTTGATGCTAAAAGAATAAAAGTCAAATGCCTGTATGATATGCTAATTAAGACGTATAACAATTAGTAAGGGACACAGGTTTGTCACGACGAAAATATTGACGCTCGCTAAGACAGCCGAAAAGCTAAGAAAATAAAATCCCATAACGAGTATGTCTAAATGAGTCCAGATAAAAGGAAGCTGCCTAGATAAAACCATCAACGCCCAACGATCCGTTTTTCCACAGATGAAATGGTGCTACCATTAAGCGTAAATTGTTTTTACTTCAATAATTTAAAGTTGCTTTCGTGTGGATCTATTCAACATTGCTTTACTGTTATATTTTTTTTTCTCAAACGACTATGTCTGCTAATTAAGCAATTCTCGGACGGTCGTTACTCTTTCGCCGGTTCACAAAAAATTGCTATGATTGACTTCTTTTTTCTGTTTCTTTTTTTTTTTTTTTCAGCCGACTATCGAATTCGCGGTATCAAATCCCTAGGGGGAAAGCAAGACGGCTTCGCAATGCGACCCTCTTTCTGGAGCTCATGAATAGTGATTCCGAGAAAAGTATAATACCCAAGATGTTTATCCTTTCAGCGCTTGATACTGCAAGTATGGTGAACGTTGTTTGTATTTTGAAGAAAAAAGTAGCCACATGAACTTAGATAAACCGTTAACTTATCTAAGTACGAAGTGTGGATGCATATGACTTACCACTAACCAGATTGTAGAGTTACAGCAATAAAACAACGTACTCACGTACTAAAAAAACATATAAAGGAAATAACGTCCTGCAGTTACCAGCTGGGTTAGCTTTTATTGTTTACGCATTTACATAAAAATAAATTGAACAAACTAATAATGATAGGGTCCCTGATTTTCGACATTATTTCCTGGTGGTTTGCAAGGAGAAACAATTTCTCCCATTATTAAGTTTCGGTCGGTCTTTATCTATTCATGGTAACATGAGTATGATCACGCGCATAATATCGTTAACATTATATTGGGACTCCAGGTGAGGTATGCTTCCCGCAGGGATAAAATTAATTTGAAATAAAAAGCATTTTAAATGTGTGTTTTAATGTATGTTTAATGGTTTTCTATTTCGTATCGAATTAGATAATAAAGAATGTGTTTGCCAATTTTATGTGAATGAAAAAATATTGCGATTTGAATTTCGATTGTAATTTTTTTTTTAAGTACATTATTTAGATTTTATTTTTTATGTTACTCATGCGTCAAGAGCTGAATTTTTTAATTTTTTTTCATTCGCATTCACATACCAACAAAAAAGGAACGAACAAAAAAGCAAAGACGTGTCGGAAGTCTTAGTTTTGGGTTTGGGTGCGTTTATTTACAATGTGCTTTAATATAATTTCCACGGAGCAAGCTTCTTAAGTGTGAGCTCTTCGATCACTGTGATCCACATGTACAGATCTACTTGTCTAAGATAAAAAAGTAACTGCTACAATTGCGATTTTCATCTTGTGCATGTGGTTTAGCACATATACACTTTTTTTATTCATATTTTTTACTCAGAATATGTGTCGTATAGATATGAAATAGCGGGAACACAAGGCGTACTGAAAGGTATTTGGAGACAATAACATAGGCCTATCTCTCATTGTATTTACACTTCGTACTTAGGTAGTTTTTTAATCGCATTTTCCTTGATATTAAATAAATCTCATATTTATTTTTTCTAATAAATTGCTAGTAATTTGCCCGTTTCTGTTAAAGCCACATCTGGTTGTCTCAAAATAAAATATCTGCAGGAATTAGGTGTGTTTAAGTTGTTTAAAATATATTAATCGTGCACATATCCTTCCCAATTTGTATGTTTGTTGATGAATAGTCGTATTTGTATTTAATACAAAAACAAAGCCTTGATTAGCAGTTATCAGTTAATTCAAGCTTTCCTGACGTACAAATTATCGGTGAAAATTGAGATAGAAGATGATATTTAGAAAGTGGTTTGACTGTAGTGAATTTTTAAAGCTATACTGCTCAGTTCTCAGTGCTTTTTGAAGGCATTTCAAATTATGGCCCTAAATAAAACCACCTTTAATTAATGGCTGATTTGACTGTACCATCTATATTATACTTTCTCGACAACCTTTAGTGGTTTGGTAAAGCACAAACAAAATGCAATTTCAAGTGTTGAATTGTAAGTTTAATTATGTTATCAAAAAAATAATAAAAAATAATAGCATAATTTTGGACCATTTCGGCATATACATATTGTTAAGTATTCACACTCTGGATACAGACATAGATTTATATAGGTAAATTATGAAGCGCATGATAAAAATTATTCGAAATTAATAAGTAAAAAATACAGTGGACTGCCTGGTTAAAATTAAACATCATTTTTTTTTAATTAATGACACTGGAAGTCTATTTCAGTATCATTGGTGAAAGACCAAAATAAACAAAAAATGCACCCCGAAAGAAGCTTTGAGACCTTTCCGGAGGTAAAGTGATCGACAACATTTTCGGACGCCACCTCTGCTCAGAAACGGACGTCCGCGGCTTCTCACGTATGTACCTATATATACTGAGGTACGCTGTTAGCAGAAACACGGCACCGATGAATTGTGGTGCTTCACTTATGCACGAGGCGTAACAAACTTCACATTATAGAATCTAAGCCTTTGTCATGGATGAGCGCAGCGCACAACACACATGGAGCTTCGAATCGACAAAGGAGCGTGTTGCGGCTTTTACAAGCTCCCAAAACCTTACGTGTAGATCAGAACCAAGCATTTAAATAAATCTTACAATATCGTCGTAGCATGATGAGCTAGGTTCAGTGAATTCATTAACTATCTGTTGTTAAGTTGGTTAACCTTTGCATATTGATAAACTAATACCCGTACCATACGGGCAAATCGAATGCCATTTACAACGAATGACATTTGTGTGATCGGCGATTCAGCTCCCAATCTATCGAGCGTGGAATGCACTTCGCCCGGAGTGTCGCGCGCTGATTGGCCGTCCGCTCAAATGTCATTCGTTGTAAATGGCAGTCGAGTTGCCCGTGTGGCACTGGGTATTAGTCAACGATGAAAAATAAATAAAAGGACTGCATTTGGTGTACTGGAAATTGAGGTTCCTGTAATTGGTGCCGGCTAATGCCGACGTTAATACAAAAGTAAAAAACAAAAAAACAAAAAAAACATCGCTTGTTTAAAAGATTTTTATTTTCGCTAAACGTGACCGATCGCAAGTGCTTATGTCTTTCAATGGCAGCTGCGTGCACCATTAAGACACTTCGCCGTTCAGAGCTGTCCTGAGGATGGCAGGTTGTGCATCACAGCTTTAGAAGGTTTGAATGTAAGTCGATGTCACTCCGTATAGGCCACCCATAATTTTTGAATCGCAATTCTCTTTTTTTTTTGTTTTGGTTGAAGCCGCCTTTTTGCACTGATTAATTATTATAACTTTAAGTACATTTTGACGCACCGGAAAAACATTTCTCAAGCTCTGGTATTATGTTCGTACCACCCAGCGAAATAATTACAGAATGAATACAACGGTTCTTCTCGAACCGTGAAAATTGCCCCTGACACATATTCGCGACTCCAGCAAAACGAACGACACCTATCAAGAAAACACTGAACTGGCCGGACCAGGTACTTTTGCGATTTCTGCTCGTCTCTTCTGCCTTCCGTGTTTGCATGTTGTGGTGGATATCGCGACAGAACAGTTATACCAATGTCTGTGTGCGTAACCGTAGTATCACCTTGTGACCCAGGTTGCTCTGCACGCGACCTATGGAACCGCGTGAGCCAGACATTCTGCGTTTCTCAACGTTCGTCAGCACAGTGGAAAGACAGTGGGCAGTCCTTTCCTCGTTTCCTCGAAGAAAGTCAAGCCTCTGGACGCTCGCTTACCCCAACACATCGCCGGAGGTTCGAAACGTGGAGAATAAAAAGCGGGGCGAACCATTGGGAGTCCAATTCCCGCTCGCTGATGCCCCAGCGTTGTGCGTTGAGCTGACACATGGCACGGCACGACCTGGATTCGACCTGCCATATTTGCCCGATAGTGGCGTCCCCTATAGGTCGCTGGAGTCGCGAATATTACTTAAGCTTTCACCGAATGTGCATTTATGTGCCACATTTCAACTGGAAAAGTTTCAAGGTATAACTTCCTTTACGCGCAAAACAAGCCTAACAAGCATACAAGAGTCGAGCGGTGGAAGTGTTCACAGACGACCGAGTCAGCGATGGCTATACCTTACGGCGCCATCTCTCGATTAGCGCAGCAAGCAGAAGACCCACTTTTTCGTCTTCTCGCTAACGCCCACCGGGAGACGGCACCACACGTCAATGTACAACCCTGGCTAACTCGGTCGTCTGCGAACACGTCCACCGTCTACCCATGACTAGTTTCCTGGCCTGAGGTGTTCTACAGGAAAAGAGTTATCGCTTCACCATTAACATGGCGACATACACCACCTAGACGCCCCACCTAGATGCACATTTGGGGATAGGTTAAGGCTTTAAGCGCTCTATATACAGGCGCAGATTTTTTCGACTCGTCTTAAAGCGAGCGCTAAGACCCATTGTAGACAGCCTTAACGTACGTGGTACTCGTGCAAGACGCTAAACGATAAAGCAAAGTCGTTTTCTAGCCTGACGTTCAGGCAGTTGCAAACATTTGCCACGCAAATTTAAGAAAAAAAATCTTTGTCGACCTATCTATAACAGACAGCGTCAAACGATTCATTTTCACTAGAGCCGACAGGCGTGAGAGGTTGAGTGCTAGCTGAATGCGCGTGAACGCACGGAATTTGACCGCCCGTTGGAAGCGAGGAAAAAGAGGAGTCGTCAAGTCTGCATTGACGCGATAAGCTTAGGGAAATGCCGGCGATAATTTCCTACGATTTCCGTGTACTAGAAATCTTTAATTATCCGGCTTCGTCCTTCGGCGGCTCGTGATGAACGTATCGAGTCCCAACGGGAAACTAATTTCGGACTTAGCTCGCAACAGGCTCGCTTGTCAGTTTTACGAATAAATAAAAACAAATATATGCAAGAACAACGCAAGTGAGAGGGGAGTTTCCTCCCCTGAACGAATAAGTTCTCGTTTCGGGAAACGACTTTAGCTTCAAGACGTCATTCCGGGATGCGTCTCACTTAATTTGCGCTGAGCTCGAGAATTTGGGACGTTGCCAAGGTTCCGGCCAAACTGGGAGTTGAAAGATATATTCGGGTAAAAAATATAGTGTCACCGGGCCCTTCTCTGAGAGTTTATTAGCTCGCGGCACAACGCGGGGCTGCTTCAGAGATAACAACAAGATTTAACCTTGACCGACTTACTCGCAGGCGTGACGTATGCCGTCATTGCTCACATTTCACAATCGCTTTCGTTTAACAATAAACAGGTTGGGCTTCTATCGATTCTGGAGGATGCCTTGCGCATGGCAGTATTGAGTAACGAGATGTTAAAGAACGCTACCGAAATTACTTACTACTGACTTAATATTCATTCGGAAACGCGGTGGGGTCTGTTCACGCTTGCCGAATGTCATTACGAGTTATTTAAACACAACAAAAAAGCAAAAAAAAAGAAATTATAGGCAGATCATAAACAAGGTATTAAAAGGAAGCTTAAAAAATTCTTGAAAAACACGAGTTAAAGATGAATTTTGACGATTTTTATCTTTTTTAAATCTGAATATCAGGTTCGTTTTTCCAGAAGGTGTAACTAAACGTAAAAAAACACGAAAAACGTCCGACCAGTCGTGACGTCGATACGTGTCGCTCGTGTGGACAGCGCGTGCAATTGCAAGCTTGTCAAGTATATTCCCCCGCAATGACACCAGTCGTGACGTATCTTTGTGACATTTTTTTTAAAATAGCAAGAGTGCGCGTGCATAGCTTTGACAGGCACTGAAGATGCGCGAGAGTTGAGATTCCACAAACTCCTAATATGACATTACGCCCCGGGAAAGAGGGGCTTCAGTGGTACTTTGAAAATTAATTTCTGCAGCCCCCGTGCACCAAATTGAAAAGTAACCTCGGTATTCGTGATCCTGGAGACTAAATGAAGACAATTTGGTTGTTATTCTTGAAATACAGAATCGATTCACTTTCCATCGAAACTAACTTCTCAAGATTTTCGCGGTATTCTTTAAACTACCGTTGGCTTTTTTTCAGAAATGAGGAGAGTTTATGTCATATGCTTTTTTTTTAACGACAAGGGGTTGCATCTTAAAATTTTATGAGGTATATTTCCAGAAAATACTTGAGTGGAAGTTTTCCGTTCTCCAGGTCCAAGCAATCATTTATTTTTCAATATTAAGGTTCACGTAAGGAGTCACGTGAAAGACGTATTGCTCCAAATTATACAACTTGATTTAATTTTTTTTATGAATAATTTTACTACGCTAAGCTAAGTCGCATTTAAGGCATAGATTGTTTCAGGGATTTGTGACGGTATTTACAATTCAATCAGATTGCACCGAGCAGAAGGACATTACGAACTTACCGTGACCACCCCAATTTTTACTACTCATGTTTAGCACTGAATTGTTAAAAGCGCTTTTAAAATAACTTAATGTATTATTTAAAGAGGAGAAAGAGCAGGTTGTATGATTAACGTTCTAAAGCATCACCGAAGCTAAAAGAAAAGATAGTAACATAAGTGTAATTGTTTGCTTCCAATAGTTTTACACACGAAAATATTTTTTTAACAGTAAAACACATTCACGCTGGAAATAAAAATATGAATCTTCTGTAATATTTGATTTACTTGCTTCAGCAAAAAAAAAGTACAACGCAGAGATTGTTTAATTATAAACATTATTTGTTGTGAAAATCAAAGCAAGTTTTAAAGGTTAAAGTATAGCGAAAAGTCAATATCTGATTGAAGCTTCCATTAAATGTTTTTTTGGAGATTGATCTAACGCGAATTTTATTATATTTAGCTAAAACAATCGTTCAGTTTTTATATATATTAAATTTACCGTCTTCGTGAGACTTCCCTTTCTTATATTGCATAGCATCGCGTTAAGGAAAATACTTCTTCGCCTCATCCTTCAAAAAAAAAAGCTTTTATTCCGCAAAAAAAGAAAAAAACAAAAAAACAACCTAATATTGGTTTTCCACCTTATCTTATAAGGTCTTTTCTTTTCTTTTTCTTTCATAAACAGCTCAAATTTTTTCCCCCGTTTTGAGCTTATTGGGGAATACTCAGGAATACTCAATAGAGGGAGATAAAAAGAGCCGCTTCACCTACGCGCGCTTTCTTCGCGCGCAACTTCCAGCCCAAACACCAGACCTGTTTTGACACGGGAGAAGGGGAATAAATGATGCCACCGATAGCGCGTCGTCGCACCGAAGAAACATGGAAACCCGAGCTCCCGCGTTCACGAGGAGGATGCGCCCGCCGGTGCGGGCAGGAAGAGGAGGTACCGTCCTGCTTAAGGCTCGGATATGCACGAGGAACTCCCAGGGCAGCCACGTTATCGCGCCAACCTTGGAGCTATAAATCAGGTCGTGAAGCTCGCGAGCCGCTGCGGCAACGTGCCTGTTACCCGAGAAGCCGGGAAACTTCATCGCCAGCAGAGCGCGGAGCCCGGCGCCCGGAAGCGAAGCCAGGTTTGCGTGGACCAGAGCTCGGCACAGGCGCCTCGCGTCGAGGAGGTGTGCGAGCGCGCGGAATTGAGATGAGCTATACGAATGAAGTTAAATACACAATACGCATTTCATTTCTTTTTCTTTTAAAGGTGGGCACGAGGTAAGGTGAAGTGTGGGAGTAATATTTAAATGTGGTCGCCTGGGGTTGAGATAGAGCACTTGAATGTTTCAAGATGAACGGGGACTTTCGTTGGAAAGAAATCGCTGAATTACAAGTGTAGCATGATGAAGCTTTTGGAGGACGTTAACGTATATTCTAAGGTTAACAGCGCAATATCAATCACACACACTGGCATACAAAGGGACAAACACACGCGCAGTTGTCCCTTTGTGTTTGTCCCTTTCTGTGTCAGCGTGTGTGATTCATATTGCGCTGTTAACCTAAATATGGATCGCCAACTTGCCCAAGTTTCAATCTACCAAGTTAACGTATAATTCTTTTTAAATACTCAGCGCCCAAAAGTAACGCGTTTTACGCAAGCGGAACTGTTGCAGCTATAATGGCGACAAGCAATGTGCCAATGTGTCTGTAGCTGTACAGCGCAGCAGCGGTCCATAACTAAATTTCTGGTGAAAGAGAAACTCAAGCCTGCTGAAATCTGGAGAAGATTGCAAGCGTGTTATGGAGAACAAACGACGTCTGGGTCATCAGTGTATAAATGGTGTCCACAGTTTGCCGAAGGACGACAGCCGGAGACGCACGAACAGCACGGACACGTCCGTCCGGCCCCGCTTATGCAGCGCAGTTATTTTTAGAGCGCAGTTCCTATAGGCGTACGTTTTCGGCTTGAGGCGGCGTCGCCGTCGCCGCCGTCGGCGTAACGGCGCGTTGCATTAAGGAACGTTTTCCATAATGACTTCACAGGTGACGTCACGAGGGTCACGAGGGAGGATGAGGACGAAGAGGAGAGAGGAAGAAATCTTTTTCGGCTAGATTTAACAAACAAAATCCCTGATAGATTTAGCAAAAAAAAAAATCCACGCTAAATTTGGCGGAAAGCATTCCCGGCTAAATTTAGCGGAAAAAATTCTCTACTAAATTTAGCGGAAAAAATTGCCCGCTTTAGCGGAAAAAAATTTACGATAAATTAATCGGAAAAATTTTCCCGCTAAATTTAGCGGGGTCATTTTTCCGCTAAATTTGGCCGAGAATTTTTTCCGCTCAATTTTGCGGGTAATGTAGCGAAAATTTCCCGCGAAATCGGAGGGGAGCAGGGGAGGAGGAGGAGAGGAGGAGGGCATTCTCTTCCCTCCTCCTCAAGAGCTGCGCTCTACTTCGGCATTACAGGGAGTTGTAAGCGTCTCTCATTTTTTAATCAAAATGAATCGCGGAACGGTGTTTGAACGTGCAGGTAAGAAACAGTTGCAAAGCACTGACATAGATTTGTTATTGCCATATTTTTGCATTTTCTGTGAAAATAAAAGTACCAGTCAACCTTCAACGACCCCTGTACAAAACATACGTTAAAAATAGATTAAAGTTCGAGGACCTGAAGGGCAAATACACAAAGCAAAAATATGAAAAAACAAACAAACGTAATAATCAGCGCTGATGCAAAAAATAATTTCGTAAATATTTTTTCTTTCCTAGGCCACTCTCCTATTGAAATGGTTTTCTTCTTTCCTAGGAGACCAGCGCGCGCGGGTACGTCCGAAACCCGAGCTCCGGCTGGATTGATTGTTGGGAGGCCGCGAAGCTATAGCTGCCTTTTGTCTCCTCTGGACTGGTCGAACGCGTTAGAACGCGAAACGTCGGCGTCCGACATTTAGCGTTCGCGTTCGAAAGCGTTTGATCAGTGCAGTGGAGACACCTTTGCACCTTTCCGTCTAATCATTCCAACCAGAGCTCGGGGTTCTGACGTCAAAGCACGCTCTCGTCTCTATACTCTCTTTGAGTTTCTGCCATAGGCCCAAGACACGGATTTACAAAGTTCGTTGCCGAAAAAAACAAAAAAACAATGGGGTAGATACGCAGTAAGAGGTTTCGATGGATCGGGTATAGAGAGGTAAAGATATAAAGCGGATAATGCTCGCACTCGAAGAAAAAGAAAAGTACGTGGGTTCACGTTCTTGAAGGAGGACACCAAAGCAACCAATCAGAACGAAAAAAAAATAATCCTCGCAAATGTAAAGGAACCAGAGTGTCGAACCGAAATTTTTATCGGTTCGGTTCCGGTTCGGGTTCACGGCTTTCGGTTCGGTTCCGGTTCAGTTCCAGGGAGCAAAAATAACGGTTCAAACCGGTTCGAACCGGTTCGAACCGGTTTGAACCGCTAAATTGAGAATATATTTTTCGCGTTGTTCTGGCGATATACACTATTTACGCCGTGAAACGATCAACTATAAAGTTTCTTCGATCGTCCGTGCAATTTACTTTTGTTTTTAGGTACCAAAAATATGAAATTCAGTTATTTAATTTCGACGCAAGAGTAGAAGAATATCTACATTAACGTACATAACGTCGTGTTCATACGACTCAACATCCCGTTGTTTACCAGTCACATATATTTTACCAGAATCAAAATGTTTAAGTACAACAGTAAAGAGTTGAGCTTGTTGGTACGTACCTGTAAATAGATCAGCTTTAAATTTAGAACTATACTGTATTTTCTTGTCCTTTCTTATTTGTTTAAGTAAAATTCTAAAGTTCAAGCTGATCTATTTACACGGTATAAAATGTTGTCGTGAAGTGTGGTAGGTTACCTAAAATACCCGTGATTGGTACAACTTTGTGTCGCAGTATTAAAATTGAAATCGTGATTGTGTCCTTGAACTAAGGAATTAATTACATCGCATAGAATTATGAAATGAGCACCTCGTGGCCATATATATCATGAAATGACGAAACAACTGAGCTAAAAGCAATGAAATTTTTAAAATGTCACGAAAGTTTTAGGATAGTCTATTTTTTATAGAAATACCGAGCGGCAATCAAAATGCTTGTTGTTCTAACCAAACATTGTTTACACTCAGCACCGCATGCATGCAACTAATCATGCAGCAAGGAGTAATCGCAACTGTTCACTCTAATCTATACGCACCTTCGCACTCAGATCGAATCTGGCCCAAAATAGCGCTTGCCCAAGTGAACATTTTCTTATACAGGATAAGCTTGCATAGCCTGGCTGTTGAGGTTTGTTCTTGACAAGAAGCCGGTCAATTTAATTTGCAAATGAGCATCACCCTTGCTAATTGGTGATTTTAACACGATAGCGTTAAGGAGCTCATGTCGCAGAAAAGCCGATGTCGGTGGCGTGACTGGAAAATCCTGATTGGTCGACAGGGTCATGACGTCAGAGCTACATGCCCTCGAGCAATAATTTCAAGCAACCCACAATGCCCACGTGAAACGTGACATCACGCATGGAATTAGAGTGATTAAAACATGACATGTAATGCGAATTAAAGGTCGCCGTATGTCTCAAATAATCTCACTTTTTAAAGTAATTTCTTTGTCTTAAAGAATACAAAAATAAGAATTTTAGGCGGGATTCGAACCCCTAACCCTTCGGTTGCGAGTCAGACGCTTTGGAGTAGGCCACGCGAGGCACGCTTGCGCGGCAAATGAGAATGCGATGCAAACGAGGCCCGTTAACGCTATCGCGTTCTACTTTTAAAGGCGAAGCTTAAGCGTCCTCCAAGATTCTTTTTTGTTAAGTAAAACGAAGTAGTATTTCACGTTCTACTCTACATGGCAGCTACTTAACTGGACACTTTCTGACGGTTTGCGTGCGTAATCGTCATAGTTCCGCCGCGCGCCCTTGTTTACTTTGTTTTTGTCCAGCCCACACACACATAAAAGTAATGTTCACCACATAAAAGAGGCAATAGCAGACTTCTTTATGTTTGAGAAGTTTTATGTGTGAGAAACACATAGTTATTTAAATTAGCTTCAAAATCAGAAATGTGTGTAAGGCTGTCCCATTTCACTTACAACGTGCCTGTCGAGGATAAAAACGCCGGAAAAGATTGGCAGAACACCTTTCAGATAATTTGGGGGCATTCCTTTAGGGTGGCCAGCCCTTTATTTATGTTGTCAAATATTCAGTTAGTAATAAATAAATTCTTATAATGATCAATAAATTTTACTTTATAAAGTTCACATAACCGCTTGAGACCGACGCGGAAGGACGATACTCGAAACTACGCGAGCTGTAGAGTCTGCAAAAAAGTGTTTTTCTGTTTGCTGATTGGCAGTGTGAAACATCGGGTTGCAGGGTACGCCAAAAAGGACTCTGTGCTCACGTGATAGATTGGAAGTCAAATACACGAAATGTTCAAAAAGAGAGAGATAATTAATGTTATTTTTCTAAATAATCCCTTACAGAACGCCTTACTGCAAAAAGAGATGCGTAAAGATGCACGCAATGAAATTGATAATTTTACATAAATAGCGCGAAGGACAGACAAAGATTTTTAAAGTCTTAGTATAAATCGCATTTCATCAGCTTGCATGAGCTCGAAACTTCGCGAAATACTTCCTCAAGAGGCTAATGTTATATTCGGTTTTACCTGCGCTTGTTTTGGGCCCTCACTTTACGACACTATGCTTGAATAGTCATGCGCTCTAACATTTCTCTAGGCTGCCATATAGCATCGCGAGACTGCTATAAATACTGCACAACTTTACAATAAGGACATCTAATGCTAGTGTTGCGAACATCACATTTCACCAGAAAGCTGAACTGTTTAACATGGTATGCACGTGACGTCATCACACTATAGGCTGGTGGTCATTGTGATTTCTTCTTGCTGAGAAAATCGAATTCGATGGTGCAAAATGCACGCTACAGGAGGTTCATGCTCAGTGAAAGCCAAGTATTTGAAAGGAACGTATCATTATTCTTAGTGCATCGTCGTGAGGAACGGCGCGAGCGTCTGGCACGACAAAAACGTGCTTTATGGCAAGAGCGTTTTTGCAAACAAAGCAGTTTCCGGGGCCACGCTTTTTGGTCTGCGCTAAAGATGCGGGAAGAGGAACCTTTACAACACAGTATGTTTTTAAAACTAACCCCCCCACCCACACACACACACACGCACACACACTTCTTTTTTACAGCGGAGCTGTTAAGGGCTAGTTTTCCCAGTATCGTGTCCGTCAGCAAACAAATGATGACACTTAACTCTGGACAGCTACCGCCATCTATGAGTGGCGGTAGCTGTCCCACATTCATTCCCACCATAGTACAGCTTCGCTGGTCTTCCTTCTTCACCAGAGCAGAAAGGCTGAAAGTATTCCTGAGGAATTGCCTCCTGCGTTTGTGTGTGCTAATTCGACAATTTATTTGTCACTTATTAACAGCAACCCTTCATTGCTTTCATGTTGCACCCCGTGAAGTTTAAAGGGGTCATAAAACGATATCGGGTTGGAATGTTCATGATTTTTTAGGCGTACTGGTCCTAGTCTGGCCCAAGTATACTTGCACAGGCCGCCACTGATTCAGAAGCTTCTTTGTCGTGTTGAAATTGCGAGGATAAATTGAGACTATTTATTTTAGTCTTGCCTTCGTAAAGATTGATGTCGTAATTGTGGAATCAAAACCACCCGCCTGACGACAGTCGAGCGCGGCTCATGGATTGGACAAAAGAACTACGTGAGCACTGTACATCTGCTCGTAACAATCAATGCCTCGGCGGACACTCGGGTAGTAGCTCGTGTCCAACCACTGCGGTGATGAGAATAGCCGAAGTCTAACAATGCCTGGAGCTCAGCACGCGTTTCTTTCTTTCCAACCCTGACAATATGGGTATGATTAATGTTACGTTAAGATGGACACCAGGCCACGTGGCCGCTTCATGCATAGTTGAGGTATCCGGCGCTACAATTTGTAGAGACGGCATAGGACGAAAGAGCGCAGTCAGAACTACGTTTACGATGATTATCTGGAAGGAATAGCACAAACGGTGCCGAGTAGTCTCGGTCGCGGACTCAGTACGCATCTACCTACAGGCCGCTGACATGATAGCCAGCGCAGATTCATCCAGGTCGTGGTATGGAAGCCTTGCCATACGCGCATACTCAAGTTTACCGCTAATTGTCTTAGTTTGATAGGGTTACGGATTCAAGCGTTGACGACGCGCATATCATCACGCGGCAGTGAGCGCCCTAGTATCTCGTGTCGCAATCTGCGTCGAACGACATGGTCACACGCATACTGTCTGCAACCGCGGTTATTCAGTTTGGCTGCCTGGAGCTCAGCACGCGTTTCTTCCTTTCCAACCCCAGCGCGATGGTATGATATAGCGATATGGCGGCATACAGATAGGCACCAAGGTACAAGATAGTCCGCTATCTGGCTCCGATGTTGAGGGGATGGACGATGCTGACATTTCTACTAATTCTTTTGGCCGACTGAACGATATGCGATTAGAAAAAAGAGCAAAGCCAAGTTCAATCAGTTATTAACGTCAGGGAGTGATCCTGAGTAGCAATTAGTGATGTATAGAAATGTTTTTATAGCTCCTTTAAGCAAACTGCAGAGGGGGTCGAAACTTGGGCAGACACTTGAGAACGACGCTCGTGTGAGACTTACAGCGACTGCCAACGTTCGGCTGTCCCTCTGAGGTCACTAAAATCTTTTTTTTAGGCATTACTTCCGTACACACATGTAGTTCTATGTAACGTCATATTAATAAGTCGCATTTAGTCATTTCAATATTTCTGATCTCGGAAACATCTTTCGGGTGCAGTTCAGCAACAACGAAAAAATGTTTTGGTGCTTCGATGATAAATATGATAATGATTTAATAAATGGATATAACTAGGGGCTGTGTGAAGTAGACCTCTCTGATTGACAAACACACGAGAAAACTCACCCGAAAATTGGAACTTTTCTTCTCAAGTTGAAAAAAAAGAAAACGTTTATTGCCGGGCTTGACTGATGAGGCAGAGCTTCGCGGACCCCTAGAATGCCTTCGCGGACCCGCATTTGAGAATCACTGCGCTAGGGTTTGGAAAGCAAATGCTTGGGTTGAAGCTTCAGATATTGTTAGAGTTGGGCTATTATCATATTTAATTGGACATGAGCCGTTATTCGAATGTTTGGCGATGCTGATTGTCATGAACCCGAGCACTCGACTCGGGGTTATGAGAATCGCTTACGTCACGGTGTCACGTGACTCTCGGTGCAAAATCGTGATGTCATGTTACGTCACGCTGTCAACAAGGTTAATACATCTAGTGACTTCCTCAAATTAAATTGAGTTGACGCAGTGAGTCACGTGACGTCACGGGGTCACGTGACATTATTTGAATACATGTATTGACACCATGACGTCACGTGACAACGTGACACATGGTTAATCATAGTGCCAATACAAAAGCGCCATGAAATCCCGCAATTTACCATACATTGCAATTCTGTATATGTCGATTTGATCAATAGATAGAAATACAGCAGCCAATTTTTATTCCCATATGTTCATTTTGGGATACTAACAAAAAAGAAAAAAATTACCTTGAACCGTTTTGAACCGGTTACCGTTATATTTTTTTCGGTTCCGTTCCGGTTCAGTTCCAAGATGGCGGCGAAGATTTCGGTTCGGTTCAGTTCCGGTTCGGCTAAAAATAACGGTTCTGTTCCGGTTTTCGGTTCGGTTCGGTTCCGGTTCGACACCCTGAAAGGAACATTGTACGATTAGATCTGAAAAGCGTTGCGTGAGCAGGGACATTTTGAGCATGATGCTTCCCTCGTTCATTGCACCTGCAGCTCTCTATAACAAATATCTGGTCCTAAATTAACTCTTAGGAGTTCTTCGGCTTGTCCATGTTTTGCACCCTAAAAAAAGTTATTCCAAGCAGTCCCTAAAAGGAATTTCATAAAAAAATCCATAAGAGGTTATTTTAAGCTCCTTTTATGATGCGAAAGAGTTCTTAATCACCCAGTTGCCTTTCTACTGCGCCAGGGAGCGATAGTGCATGAGGCGAAACCGTTCTTCACGAGCTGAAAGAATTCTTGGGGCGTGAAATAACCTTTCAATAACTGATTTCTTTGTTATTATTATTATTATTATTATTATTATTTTTAGAGTGCGGCTATTGGATTTTCTAGTCCCATTCGCATTTTGAGGTTCGACGTTTGCTGGAATCCTTATATTGTTCACTGCGATTGGTTGTCTTTGTGTTCTGCGGGAAAGTGAACTATCAAACAGCGTAGATTCATGG